>JAIPMN010064304.1:0-17006 GCA_020650975.1 Apostichopus californicus
TGACAATTATTCAAGCTATCAAGATGTTTTACATCCGTAAAGGCATTCCCATCACAGAAGAGGATATTGAGTCTATGCTTAACAGTGGTAAGAAGAAAGTCTACCTCATCTTGGATGGGTTAGAAGAATACAATGGTGGAACCAAAGATGGAAGTCCCTCAGAAGTCATGGGAGTTATGACAAAGGAGAAACTGTCCAACTGCATTGTTATAATCACAGCTAGGACAGATTATGCCAAGCATCTACCTCCAGGTCCAATGTTGAAGATAGGAAGCTTCGGTGAGGATGAGAGGGATGAATACATTGAAAAAGTCTACTCTGATGATGTCAAAAGGCAAGAAGAAGTAAAGGAATTGATTGATAATATTCCATTTATTCTTGATCTTTGTAATGTTCCACTACTCTTTGTGTTGTTAGTACATAACATCGATAGATTAGGAAAGTTACAAGAGGGGCAGCTTGACAGGGTTACTCCTTTCGTGAAGGCCATTGTAGACATTCTGTGTTCTGTGCAGGATGAGGAAGACAACCAGAAAACATACATTACATTGGAGGAACTTGCATTTAATGGCCTTTGTAAAGGAAACCAACAATTGTTTTGGCAGAAAGACTTTGTGGATAGAAGTGTCACTAATAGCAAAGCATGGATAGATTCTGGGATACTTGTTGTTGAGGAAGGAACTCCATTTAATTCCACTGATAGGAATCTTCAGACTGACTCAAGCAGTGGAACTCCCCAGACTGATTCCATCAGTGATGAGTCAATGAACACATCTAATCTTACTTCAGAGATAAAGAGAGGGATATCCCATGATCCTGATCTCTCAGCATCTGTCAGTCAATCAGAGAGTAAACCAATATTGGAATCGAAAGAGAAAAAATCAAAACCTTTACAGAAAGGAAAAGCTGCAAAATATGTCTCTTTACAGGTTAAATTCCTTCATAAGTTAATCCAAGAGTGGTTTGCAGCACAGTATTTAGCTCTCCTGTTCTGGGGTCACAAATCAACTGAACAACATTGCAAGTATCAATTGTTCAGAGAACACCTGGCTAACATAGACCCAGCTGATCTCCATTATGTCTTGCGCTTCACTTGTCACATCTGTCCTCCCAGCTTTCATGTCATTGCCAGTTTTCTAATGAGAGACTTTAAAACAGGAGATGGTGAGATTCCTGATTACATCATCAACTGCATCTGTCTCTGTTTTGCTGAGTATGATGGTTACAAAGGACATAAGTTCAAGGACATTGTCACAGAGATCTGTCGAAGAGAATCCGTCAACTTCAGCTCTGGAGATAGTCGACTGCTACTGAGGTCAAAGGTTTCTATGCTCACCTTTGCTTCAAGATCACAGGTAAATTGTGAATACAACTTTCTTAGCTGAAATACACAGCAAACCTCTTCTTATATCCCGATATCTGTGATACATATTAAATCTGAAGTGTGCATGAATACAACGTTCAATTTTCCAGTGTCAAGTACAGCATCAATCTGTAGGATACAAAGTTCAAGGTGTATAATTTCACCAATTTGTGCTAAAACATTAGCAAATCTAGTATGTTGAGATATTGATGATGTAAGTTTATTTAGATATGTTACCTCTTGAAATGTAGCTCTCAATCCAGAGAACAAATTTGATCTTTAGTACAAGATCGACCTAATGTACTCATTCTGGGTATATCAGACTAAAATATGAATATACAGTGGCAGATCATTCTGGGATGTGTGAATCACTTTTAATACAACATTATCATAGGCTGAACCATCTATTTAATTTACAAGATCGTGTATCGTAAAGTACACATTTCGTCAATGGTATGAAACAAAGGTTGGCTATTAATCAATCCTTAGTGTTGCTTTAGGATATTGTGATGCATGGGACAACTTTAGCTGATTTTGTGCACTACATGACACATATTACAATTTTCATATCTTCAATAGCACACAAAATTAATCGTAATGTCTCTCTTCAGGATTGTAAGTTTATGTTTTCCACTTGTTATTGTTGGGTACTGATTTCAGGTTGACATATCTGTGGATTATTTTCCAGATTCCAATCAAATGTCTGAAGCTTTCAGATGTTGTGGAAAAAATTACAGAGAAAGCCCTGATCTTGAAGGCTGATGTCTCGCTGGGAGTTTTGAATACCCTGAGGGCTATCAAAGTGAATCGGCGGGACCAGAAGCTGATTGAACAAGATTATGAAGATCTCATTAAATTCATTATAAACAATGAAAAGGTTGAAGTAGCACGGTGAGGACTGATTAAAAGTTGGCACACAAAACTAAAGCTTTCGCTCTATGTGATATTGAAATATTGATATTGGAATGTGTGATTTATAGAGCTAATAGAAGAACATTCAGCAGAAATATCTCCGAGCATTTGATACTTATGAACAATGGGGAACCATGTAAAAAGTTTGGCTTTCTCACTGCATCATTTCTTGTTCTGACAGTCTGCTACTTCAAGATTACTTAAAGTCATTATATACTCCACTCCTTGCTTACCTGTCTCCCCACAATCTTAGCTCATTCGCATTCGACCATGTCTAGGGTGAACTGGTAACCTTTTTAGCACTGTACGCCCTCTACGACCAGTGCTATTGGTCAAAGTCAATCCTTCTCTTCCACCCATGTGGTGCCTAGAAGTCTTATCGTGGACAAAGCATCATTTGCCTTTTTGATCTGCATATTATTAAAGACCAACTATGGAGACAAATTTGTTTTTGGGGATTTTCCATTAATTTGGGAGTTTACATACCCATAATCAACATGTGTAAAAAATAATCTTTGAAAACCTACTATAACCCATCCAAAAACCACCACGAAAATGGACATTTTGGGTAGCCACGTGACATGTACCTCTGGAATGTCTGAAAACAGATTGACCCAAAGGAGCCTCTGCTCACCGTGTGACGTCATCATTGGTATACGGCGAAAATCAAACGCTGAAATAGGTACTGTTTATACACAGATAGCGAACAATTGTACTGTATTTGACTTCCAATTTCGAGCGTTTGAAAAGCTGTTAGCTTAAAACAAGAACACATGAAGGTAAACAACTAGTTTTAAGACAATTTTAAGCAGAAAATTTAGTAAAATGGGTTATTCTATTTGCAAAATTTCCACTCAAATGGAGGCATCGTTTACATAGCGTAGCGTCAATAGGTACAGTACGTACGGTACAATATACTGTAGAACATGCAAGCAGCTTGCCGATTCCGTAATAAAATTTGATCGCAAGATACCGCAAACTGAACAAAACAATAGATGCCTCATGCGTGATATGTCACGGGAAAATGGTTTACGTTTAATACTGTCAACGAATTACCCGAAAAACACTAAACATAATCGTACAACTACAAGAAGACGCTGGCTTGAATTGACCAGGGTAGTGTATACATGACTAAGCTGCAGCTGAACATAGTACTTACTCGTGTAAAATATCCAAAAGTACAAACACAGAAAAAGTATCCTGTCAATGAACCAAATTTAGCAGTGAATATCCAAATCCACGTTTCTTGTTCAATCCTGGGCGAAATACTACCGTGACTTTGTGTAATTCCATAGAGTTAGGTCTAGTTGAAACAGGCCTTGACCAGTAACATTCCCCAATCACAAGACAGTCACTAACGAAATAAAACGTCCGATCGCTATATAGTACCGTTTTATTCCACTCCTGGACCATGCAGATGCCGGAAAAAACATAACGGACAATATAACACATGTATCACGAACTCACGATACTGGAATACAACTGATGAAATGGATAAATGCGATGAAATGCTAACATGACTATTTACACATGCAGTGAGCCAACCCGGCGGGAGTTGTAACTCACTACATGTACTAACAATGCCACCCTATAGGCACGGTCTATACACGGTCTACATACGGTCATCTCAAACAGTAAATATTTAACTGTCAATTGCGTGATATAATGTTACATTAAAGAACGTCCAGGGCGTGTTTACGAGGAGATTTGAAAGGGTCAATTTCACATGAGCTTTGTCCGCCACAGCTGTCGAAAGTATATAAGTTTCACAGAATGAGACATTTGCAGCATACACAGAGGCAGGGTCATGCATGTGGACTCATGGGCATGATATACTCCGGGTGCTGAAAAGTCTTTCCGCGTGGATCTCAAAAAATTGTTCCAAAGTCTACAGTGTTTTACGTCGGTTCTTCTACTCGGAAAGCTAAAAAAGCTGATGCTTTTGTTGGCTGAGGTTTAACTGCAACCTCTAACAACACAGAATTGTGGCATTTCGGGGGAAAAGGAGTAATATCGTTGATGTTTTTGGCAGCTCAAGTATACAACTTTACACACTAAAAGTATTGTTTTGAGTGCGGTATACCAACGATGACGTCACATGGTCACCTGATGTCTTATGAATGTTTCAGGAATCTCTGAAATAGGTTTCCTAAATAGCTGACTTTTCTTCCCATTTTCATGTATTTTACGTCCGAAATTGGTAAAGTTAATTACAGCAATGTAATTGGAGTGAGTTAAGGATTACATACATGCAAAATGGTGGGATTTTATGTTCATCGAAAAGTCTCCATAGTTGGTATTTAAGTATATAGTATCATTATATCAATTTTTTTTGTCTAAAAATTTCCAGTTAAAAGCTCTACTCTTAAATGGTAATTTCTCAACTGCTCTCACTATCAGGAGAGCTCATTAGATATCTGGGTTCACCAGTTCCAAAACTGAAAACAATCCTACTCCACATTTATAATATCTGTAAAATGTACACTAGGTTGATAGGTGCCCCCCAAAGGTCACTTGATGTCAGCAATGGTCAAAATTTGAAATCTTGTGTAAATAGGTGAGTCCAATAATTGGTATGTATGTATCTTGGGTGGGTGGGTGAGATGGCTGATCTCAATTTTCCTTTTTCAAAATACAGTACTTATGGTAATGTATAATTACGGAAAGCTAGGCATTTTCCTGAAAATGATACCCCATGTCCTCTACATAATGCTTTCTATGTTAATTTATCCAAACAATTGTATTTATTTCATTTTCTCAATAAAAATCTGCACAGTGGGAAATGTTTTATTCGTACACTTTACTTTTATTTTCTCAGCTTACTATTTCCAAGTCCACCAGTGGCTGTGAAAGATGAAAAAGTTCTGAATAACTTTCAATCCCGAAACATTTCAGGTAACGTACATTCTATTTATGAATAACAAGAGCTTGAAGATTAGATACAACATATATTCATCTGTATGTGATACATTATCTAGTCTTGCTTCTGCATAGTGGTAAGAAATGTTGCTCTGTCCAGTATGTTGAAAAATGTAACTTAAGGCTTTTAGCCCACAAAATTGTACTAATTTCTAAACAGCAATTCAAGGTGTTATTGATTATTGTCAGATTGTGTGTGATTGTGTAGAGCAGTAAAGTAGATTGAACATTATTATCTGAGTAAAAGAAACTATTCCAGTAAAATGGATTATGCACAGTTATGATGAATTACATTTGTGCTGTTTTTGTTAAGGAGGTAGGAAATATTTTAGACTATATTAGAGCAAAATGTTGTGGTTTTCACTCAGTTGATCAAGCAGCAATTTAGATGATAAGAATTAGTGCAAATATAACTTGTAACTTTGTAGTGTTATTTTCATCCTCCAATCAGAAATGTGGCAACGAATACAAACATGTGTTCAAATAAAATATTCCAGTGGCTGAGGCTTTTATTGTTATCTACTTATACTCATTTCAGTTGAATGGTTCATTGGAGCAAACTTAATTCACACGTTAAATGTGACAACAGGAGAATGGATGGTGAGATGCATTATCTTGTATTTTTTTAAATTATTGTCATTCATTTCAGATTGTGTTCTGACATGTGGCCGTTTTTAACATTCCTTTGCTTAACCAGCAAAAACTCCTATTTGAGTTTAGCTCTATTCTTGATTCTTTCGTCAAGGCAAAAAGAACCAATAACGTGGTGATGGCGTGCATGTACATGTCTCGGCCTCAGAAGTGGTGACATGGGGGGAAAATAAATTCTTGTCACTAGTAGTCAAGCAATAGTGGACATTAGTCATCCGTTGTCCAGATAAGGGGTTGGAATAAAGAGAAATTTCCTCGGATGTAGATAATTTATGATTAAAATAAAACTGTAAGCAAACTGCTTATCCACTAGAGAGCCTGTGTAAGAGAATGTGTAAAAGTAAGTTGGCCTGACGTTTCGATCCTAGCAGGATCTTCTTCAAAGGCTAAATGACAAGTAACAGTAACAGAAGGGACAAAAACACGCACAGAATACAAACAGGTTAATGAGCAGGGTGAACACAAAGAGATAGAGATACAAAGAGATACCTCTATCTCTTTGTGCTCATAAACCTGTCTGTATTCTGTGGTGTTTTTGGCCCTTCTGTTACTGTTACTTGTCATTTGGCCTTTGAAGAAGATCCTGCTAGGATCGAAACGTCAGGCCAACTTACTTTTACACAATTTATTATTGTCAGTGAATCTCATACTTGGTACAGTAGGTAGGTACCCCTTCATGAATACTATCCTTGAAGTAGTTTTGGCAGGGATCATATGTCATATTAATGTCAGCAATGGTTAAAATTTGAAAACTGTGTAACAATTTTACTCATGAAATTCACCATTAATGAGTGTCATACTTACAGTAGTATGTTCATACTTCTTTATAGTGACTTCTTGGTTGCCACTCATTTTGTGATGAGGCACAATATTCTACATAGGTCTCAATCAATTTGGAATACTGTATACAGTAGTAAGAAGATGAAATATGTATCAGAGAATTGATGCTCTTGTATTGGGGACTTTCACAACCAACTGTATGTCTTGTCACACATGTTATCATTGCTGTCTGCAGTATTTAACCTAATTCTCTGCGATATATGCTAGAAGTTTTTTTTAAAGGAAAGTTGTAAACTATCAAAATATTTCACAATTAATAATATAATGCCATGAGCTTCCTTCCTTAGTACCAGTTGTTGAAGAGCTAATGATGGATCTAATTTATGCTAAAGCTTAACAGGAAAATATCACTTATTATAAAACATCCATCTGACTTTCAAGCCAACATCAGAGAGCTGTTTGATCTGGCTTTGGGGTAATTTTGTTGTATATTGTAAGATCCTTTGGTGATATGTGGTTATAAAAATATTTTGATGTAATGGCAAATAGAGCTTGAATTTTGTGATTTCTAATTCGGATTAAATTTTATTGAGTTGACGTACATCAGCAAACTCATTAAATAAAGAAATATATATAACAAGGCATCGCAAATTCTCTGGGATTTCTGGTTCATGATAAAGTTTCTATCAGGTTTGTATGATTTTCTACCATTTGTATTTTTGTCTTTCTTGTCTAAATGAAAACTTCAAGATGGAATTTAAATTACCGGGGAGGATGTCAGCAAAATCATCATCACTGAAACCAATCTCTGGTGAGTTTCTGGTATGAATAGGAACAATCATTTTAAAACTTAAAATGTGTAATTAACAAGGTTTTCTTTGTTATTGTCAAAGAAGTCCCTGTAACTCTAGAATAATTGCTAAAGTACATAAACCACAGTTGAAGCAGGCATACACATTTAATTCTTCACTCATTACTGGATTTCTGCTGATAAGCGAAGGTTCTTCATCCTCAGTATTGTTATTGACGTTCTTTGCCCTGATGGTCCTACAAGCCTTTTCCTTTCATTACAATCTACTAACTGCACAATAATATATTTGTGTCTTTCTTGACCAGCCTTGGAGATTACCATACAAGCTGGCCTTAAAATAAACTTACTACAGGATCAATCAACTTTTAAAAACGTTACAACAATACTAGTCTCTTGAGAATGTTTCTTTGCTGGGCTGGTTTGTGATGTTTCATACATTGCATATATGATGAAAGATTGGTACAGTTGATGAAATAATGTCTTCCATAACTTTTTTTGTGGTTACTCCACATAAATGTTTATGTCACTTTTTCTTCATCAACAATAGACGAAACAAATAAAACAGTGGAACAACAAGAAGACAAAAGCTACGATGTTCCAAGCAAAGGAAAGGTAAGTTAAGAACCATGACTCACTTTTGAAATGTTCTACAATGTAATAAGACCTGTCGGGAATTTATGGTACGTCCAGGTCGATAAATATTATACATATCAAATTATCTTCTTAAGTGACATCACACATAAGAAGTGGACTTTGTAGATACATCCTTTCAGTCATATCTTATACAATTTAGTTATAAGTGGTATTTTCCTATAAAATCTAGGGGTGCTGTAGGATGAAAAAGGCCTACAAGCTGCAAGTGATTGTCATATATAACTCTGGCATTATATTTCCTCAATTCTGATATTTGTATAACTGGTGAAGTGTGTTCATTAATATCATTATTAGGCTCGTTTGTGACAGCTAACAGATGTCTATACAATGTGGTTAGTTGCTCAACCTAACCAAACTCCTTTAAGCATTAACTCAAATAAGATTTCTAATTGGATGTTGTTGTTCTTCAGAGTAAGATCAAGTCTTCAGGAACAGTTCATGAAGAACAAGGATCTATGATTGGAACAGGTTAGTGCTGAATATTCATGATAAATACAATAAATAGAACATCAACAAGCAATCTGAAGTTCAACAGCTGTTGAACTGTTCTTCTCCAAGACATTCATACAGACCACATCATGTATGAATTTAGCTCTATAGAGACTAACTGACCATTCTGTGGCATTCACTTCTATCCAAAAAGTGCTATTTCCTTTTACCTCAGATTATTGGTGATTTTCCTTTGTAATTCTATTTGTGTTCTCCTAGTATTAAGAACCCAAGGCTTAATTCTGAATTTTCTTCTGACAATCATGTATGAGGAGCTGGGTCTATTTCGATTCTCATCCTACTGAGGTACGAGCAGTTGAAATCATATTAGCCCTAACTGCCCCAATTCATGCTAATATGTACAACAGCACATATGAACAGTTCAATCTGTGATTGATACTTCTTGCATTATTGTGACAACAAACTTTAGTACATTGAGTAAGTCAAATTATACTGTGCAAAATAATTATAAATCCTTGGTTAGTAGGACTTGAATGCCATCATAGCATAAATATAGGCTACCAGTCTTTGCAGTAAGATTCACAGTGGTGGCTAATGATGAACTACTACACTCAGCATGTAGTAACTAGTGTTAACATCAGGTTAAAGAAAAAAATACTGAAATAATTGTGTCAGTATGGCCGCATGGTATCAATGACACAGTGGAACAACCACCCATGGGGAATGGGAAAGGGTAAACCACCAACAACAGTTTGCTCTGATGAAAAAAAATATCCACATTATTGTCTTAAGGCTTCCTAACATGCATGATGTAGCTTACTTACTGTTAGTCATTCCTAAGAAAGTGGGAGGGTGTGTCTTAATTCTCATGGCAACTTTGCCATTTTCAAAGTTATTTTCCAAATAATGATGTTTGTCACAGTAGTGCTAAGTATCACATTTTCAAGTTTGTTAGTATTATGTAAAAAAATGTATGTTAATCTTGCTTTGAACATCATCAGCAACAAATATCAATCCTCTCTGAGTAATTTAATATGAGTATTTGTAAACATCAATTATGTGTAATAGTTGAGCTTGTATACTTCTGTTTTGTTATTTAAGTAATAACAATATAAACTTGGCAACTGATAAATGCAGAAAGATCAAAGTTTAATTAATATCAGGTTTTAATATGAAAAAGTAGCATTGAAGGAAATAATAACTTTGGGCAAATAAGCAAATATGAGATATTACCTTTTCCCTACAACTTTAGTTTAGTAGAATGAATCAATTCCTGTGTACTCATATATAATACAATTACTAGCAAAGAAGAAGACCATTAAGGAGACCACTCTTAACTGAAAACAATGTTGTAAAATACTCCTGCTGAATGTCCCTGAACTTTTCTGATTATTTATATTGCAGACAACTTACCTTCCAATCCACTGCAAATGGAGCTTTGGATCAACAAGGATGGAGGAGTGCTAGAGCTTCCAGATACCGGTGTCAGCTTAAAAATACCTCCTGGTGCTCTGGAGAAGGATCAGTTAATCCAGATGAGAATTATTCCATATAATTTCCAGGGTGATTCTGATCTTTCATTCAGTAGTAATTCATCAGTTGTGGTTGAGCTCCTGCCTAGTAACCTGAAGCTACTTAAACCAGTAAAACTGACATTGCCTCACTGCTTGGTTCTCAAGAAAGGGTGTGAATGGAAAGCAAAGATATATAGCAGCCATCATGAAGAAGGTATATTTAAATGCATGTGTATCGCTTTTAAATTGATTCCACCTATACAAATAGGTTTTATTTAGTTATGATAGAACTCAGTCTCTTGCAGTGTTCAGTCATTGCATTTCATAGACTAATTCCTGCATAATACAATCTATCTGTCATATAAATGCAACCTGTTAAAACATTTTATTATCATTAATAAATGTAAAATACATTTCTGTTTCATCTGGCTTATTCAGGCACCCAGCCTCTGTGGAGACCACAGCCGGACACACCTTATGTACTAACTGAGCGAAATTGTGTGATCAAATTAAAAAATTTCAGCTGGGAGAAATTTGACATCGGCGATGAAATAGTTGAAGGCAAACGTATCGTGTTATATGCTGCTAAAGATCTGTCATCCTCTGAAAGCCTAATACATATTCATGTTGGCTATTACTTGGAACTACCAGGGGGTGAAAAGGTGAGGATCTTCACTTGTTGATATTGGCTGCCATTTGGATTCCTGGGAGATAACATGGTGGGGTTGTGTTGATATTTGCTGTTATATAAATTAATCAAGAATTCAAGAAGTGATTTGGGGTTACGATGCTGAAGGCTCAGTAACCGGGTGGGTGTGTTTGTGTATGCGACAGCTAGCTTGTTAGTTACATGATAGATAGATAGAAACTTTATTGTCCATTTCAGAAAACAGAAAACGGAAATTATTTCCCGTCGACAGTAAACATAAAATAGTAGTGAATACAAACAACCATACAATAAACAAACTATTAGTGAACAACTACGAGAATAAAACTAAATAAGCAGAACCAGAACAGTAACAGAGGCAGCACAGAGGGCTGCAAGTGACAGATCACATGCTGTGGACAAATCGCTTTGCACGCGAGTTAAACAAGTGTATCGCCTCAGGTAAGAAAGAATTACGGAACCTGGACGTTTTAGTATGGGGCACCTGTAATCACAAGTTAAATGAATGCGATACTCGGTAGGTATTATTAATACTCCATGGTTTAGTCCGTGCGATATTATGTTTGTCACACTACATGCATACAATCAACGGTGTTTTTTTTTTTTTGTGCATATCATGAATTTAATCAGTGAACAAAAAATTCTTAAGAAGATATCTCTGAAATATTATGTCTAATTAGACATGATAACCTCTGCAGTTCTTTCATGTAGCATGTGGCTTCCCCATAATTAGTGCAAGAATGCTATCGTTTTGGGTGGATAATCAAAGGTTATTTGGGGACAACAGAAGGCAAAATGTAAAAATCTTAAAAATGCTGCATCTCCAGAACCTGAACATCAAAGGAGCTTACATATGCATTGTAGAATAGCATTATGTAGTGTAAAGACTTTAACAAGTTTGGTGTTGTTCAGAGTTCATTTAAGGTCACCAGGGGTCAAAACTTTGAAATCCTTGTTTACACAATATTTACAGATAGGAACTGTCTTGGCTCTCATATTTTGCATGTGGCTTTCCTATCATGAGTGCAAGAACCTTGATGTTTTTGGTGGAGGTCAAAGGTCATTTGGGGTCATCAAAGGTCACACTCTGTAAAACCTTATAACACAAACCTTGTAAGCATGATATCCCAAGATAGGTTACATCACACCACTATTAGAGGGTAAAGGTCATTTAGGGTCAGCAGAGGTCCAAATATCAAAATATGAAAATGCTTTATCTTGAGAACTAAACCTTCAAAAGAGATTATATAAGCATGGTAGATTATCCAAATGATAAGTAAAATTGCTCCACCATTTTGTATAGGCAAAAGCTCATTGAAGGTTTGCAGAAGTCAAACCCTAAGAAATTCCTAAAGGTCAGGTCTCAATGAAGATGTAAACGTTATGCTGATTTGACTTCCCCATATGTAGTAGAATTTCCATGCTGTTTTAGGTGGTCAAAGGTCAGCTTAGGTACATGCAGTATGAACTTCAGACAGGGTCCGCTTGCAACTTACCCATGTTCTGCATATGTAATGTATTTAAAAGGCAGGGTAATGGCTGGGAGGGGTTTCCCTCTGGTTATACTAAGTCACTAAATATACTTTGTCAACATGATAACTGATTCCTGATACCTTTTTTTATATGTTGCTGCAGTAGTCAATATATAATCCTCTTCATTATGGTGTGCATAAGTTCATGAATACTTACATGTATGGCTTACCAGTTACCACCCTATGAATATGTTTAGGCAACAGAACCACTAAACGTTTTCGTCTGCTGTTTTTGTAGCTCACACACATTGCCGTGTGTGAGGTTATGAAGTTCCAGATGTTGTCAAACTTTTAAGTATATTTCAGCCACTATGGTTCTTACTCTTCCTGTTTAAACTTTGTGAGCTTCGTTTGTGGCAATATACTTTTCCTTCTTGCTCGTGAGAGATCATGAAGTGATGAAACAATATAATTTTTAATAACTTTTGGTAAGTTTCATTAGTTTGGCAAATAAATGTTTAATATTTGCACACAAAATTAGTTTGTCTCTGTATCAATTGGGTTATTGGCAGCCTTATGTTGAGCTTAGTTAAAGTGATATGTGGTATTTGTCGTATGGCTTGATACGTCACTACTTTGTTTCAACTTTTGACTGATATTATCTCCAAAGTGGAGTTCTGTTAAGGGGTTCCGTAACTTCCGTACTAACATTTCCCTTCAAGTCATAACTGAGCGCTGTAACTTAAATAGACTAAAGCAAGTGTGATGTCATGTGACCAAGTCAATGGGCTGTGAGTGTGTGATTTCCATCGCATGCTGTAAACTCAATGGAAAAGGTCCATTGAATTTCTGTGTAATGGTAAAATGGTCATTGCCTCAATGTTTTTGCAAAGGACGAATCAAGAATGATCTCAACAAGATGTGTGTTTGTGGTTGGATAGTAGATACTTTGTTAATATATACACATGTCCGCTAAAACTCAGAGAAAGTGTAAAGACTGCCGAAGCAAGCAGTAATACTACTCCAAATGCACCATCCAGTCGAACACTCAGTTGGTTCAAGTAGTGTCTGGAGGTGGGCGAAATATAAAAGCGGGTGGCACCTACACTTGGAGTGCCAAATTCAGGTTCATTCATTGAGACACACTTATCCATATGATCAATTTGGTGTGAACTACTGCGTCCTTTTGTGCTCTAGTTCACATATTGATATATGTACCATCTTGTCAACTCTTTCTTACTTCTACATCATTTTTGCTTGTTTTTCTCCCTTCTCTGTTTGAAGATTGTCAGCATAAATAAAGTCTCTGTTTTGGTAAAAAAGTCTGCAGTATTTTTTAGAGAAGGACAATTGCCCCTGAAATGTCTTTTTGACAAAATAGAGCCACCAGCTTGGACCTGTGGCTCTGAAGAAGAAAACTCAAAGGTAAGGTGGATTCTAATCATGCAAATGTTAAATATTGTGTCAATCATATTCATGAAGTGGAAACTATTAAACTTAACATAATTTAAACAGTTCAATGAGGAATATCGTGAGTGTGTGAACTGCTCTTATAATTAGAAAAAGTGCAAAATGTAGTTTTACAAATAAGTAATGTTAAATCATCTTTACATCTTACCAAAATAGTACTGTTTGCAAAATGCCATTTATATCTGGCAGAAGATGTGTGTCAAGCAATATTGCTTTTCATGGTTTGAAAGGTACGTAGGGGTCAAAACCCACATATCTTGAAAAGCATAATGTTGCAGATAGGAGATAATGGTGGCAAATATCATACTCACTGCCCTTGGTATGTGGCTTGCACATTCTGACTGTGAGGTATTTAATGGTTTTTAAGAACCAAAGATCAGCAGAGGTCAAAATGTAACAACCATGAACACTTGATATAGCAAGAAACAACTAATTCTACAAAGTTAAGAGATTAACTTCTGCACATGCACAATGAATTGGTGTTATGTTACTATGCAACAAGTCTGAACTTTCCAGGGTAGGTCAAAAGTTATCTCAGGTGAACAGATCTCAAACCTAAAAACTTTATAACTGCAATATCTCAAGAAAAGGAATCTTGAAAAATGTCATACCGCGTATGCAGTTTAAGCACAGCTGTGAGAACAACTTCCTTACAACTTACTTTAGTTTGTATTGCATTGCAGATTGCTTTGATGATGTTTGACAGGTCTGCAGGTAGCTAAAATAGGTGCCGAAAGCTGCATTCATATGTGTAAATATTTATAATAGCTAACATTGATGATTGCAGTGATTGTGCATAGTAGAAGCTTTATCCTTCAGGAAATTCAATTCTTTCAGAAAAACAATTTGGAGGTTCCTTTGCTAGTACAGTTTGTCACAAACAAGTCAACCACTTTACAAGGGACAAAGGTGAAATCAATTATCACTTGGGTTTAGTGCATAAAATTCCAAGAAGTGGCAAGATATTATCTGCAACTGCAGATCTGACATACAATGTTGAAAGGAATTTAAACAGCTTTCTTCAGATATATGTCAAAAATGTATACTGTATACAATTCCCTTCCAAATCAGCTGCTTGACTATTGCATTTTAGTTTTCTTAAATGGTCAGTATGTATCCACTTGGAGGATTTGTGATTCATGTTAGTACTTATTTCCCATGAAACATTATCCTACCATTAGGTTGGTGTATCAAGCACTGTATCATAGGATAGGATAGTGAGTAATTAAACAAAACTGTCGCCATTTTCATTTCAGGAAATATCTTTTAAAATGGCTGCCACCTCCAAGGGACTTTTCTGCACATTTGTGCTAACTATCAAGGAAGGTACACAGGAGAGGCACAAATGTACGTGTTACTTCAAGGCTGGGCAAGAATCAGAGCTTGTGGAATTACTCTTTATTCTAAAGGTATAGAATGTTTGGAATATGTTACAGTAACTTTTAAGTTAATTGTAACATTCTTGGCCAAATAGCTTCTTATGATAAACAAATGTTTCTGCTCATTTCATATCTCGTACCTTGATTTCCAGAAGGAAGTATTTTCATGATTGGTATTGAATATGTAATTTGCTGTTAGAAGGAAGCAAGGTCCATTTGATGAAGGTGGTAGACTGAGTTACCAAATCTGTTAAATTAACAATAAATTACTGAATGCAAGTATGAAAGAGAAATTCTGTGTTGAAATTTAGGTAAATTAACAGTCGTGCGATAGTTTTCATTATTGTTATTAAGATGTGGTTAAATAAAAAATTTGATAGTGAGATAAAGGGAATGAAACCAAAAGGAACAACATAAATGATAATGATAAATGTTTGAATTACAGGAAGGGTGAATTTAGTGAACAAACTGCCAGGAAAAACAAATTGCTATTTATTTTTAACTTAGCAATGAGAGGAATGTAATGAATAGCATGAATTATGTGATGGTAACTTTGTATTCAGAGTGAGAACTGAGCGGGACCTAAAACAAATTGAATCAATGAGATGAAGTTATGTAATTTTCAAAGATAGAATTTAAAGGTCACAAAGGTCTTACACAGTTATGATGATCAGATAAAGACATAAAAATATATGAAAATGTTGAGTTTCATACTGTAAACTTGAAAATGTGGCCTTTTTGTTCCTTGCTAGTGACCAGATTGAATATATTTGATGGAATTGGGTCTTTGTTATGCTGTCATATGATATATTCTCCTAATTGCTGAACACGTCAATTGTTTTTCCCTGTGACTAGTCAGACTCAACTCACATTTTTGTGGACTTGTTGATGTGACTTGACAACAAATGGACAATGACTTGTGACTTGACTTGAATTTAATGGAATTTTTTTAATGGAAATTATTAGAGTAGACATTACGAATTTGTTATAAAAATTGGGAGCAAATACTCTGCCCAATTGAAACAAATAATCAGTGTATTTTGTTCTTACACGTACATTGTACTTACAAAGGTAGACACATGTTGTGATTGCAGAAGTGGATAAAAATTGAGTATTTTAACTGTTTTCTTGGCATATCCTAACTTGCTGGATTCTGGTGTAGACTATAAATTTAGTATGGTATTTTTTTCTTCTTCAGAAACTTGGCATTAACACCAGCATTTCGTCTAGGAAACATTGACTACACCAAGTTATGTTGGGAACGAATATTTCGAAACTGATGATATTGCATCATTAATATTGTAAAATTACAATGTTCCATATGTCTTAAGCAGGACATGTTTTTATGATTCATCGTCTGGTTTCTCAAATGAGCTATATTATAAACTGTAAGCATACATATCAATGAGTATTTTGGGGAGAAGGATAGTGTGGGGCATGTAATATGCGGGCTGATTAAGCATCATGCTAATACGAGGAATGAGAAATATAGTTGCTGAGTTTATTCAATACTAGGTTGAGTGTTATAAGTGGTGATATAAATATGTTGGTACATAGGCAGGAGTCAATCACATATGCTTCTGAGGGTGGGGGCTTAAAAATCAATTGAAATCGACCTCACGAACCCTAACACTTACAGTCAAAATATTACAAGAAATCCCTAGGTTACATATACATGTGACCTACATGTACAGTAGTCCCCTAAAACAGTACCCTAAAATAGACACAGTTTTGTGCTTTTTACCTACAGTTTCTCCTCCACTTATACCCCCTCCTTATAACAATACAACTTGCCGCCCAGCCCCTATAACAAACATGTTGCCCACTGTATACCGGCTGTATACTAATTAGCAGCTTTATTCAGTGAAGATATTGTATTGCCATGTTTCAGGATTTCAACATAATATATCTCATACCTCCCTCTCCCAGTTACGTATCATATATATATATATATATATAAATAT
>JAIPMN010064307.1:0-12732 GCA_020650975.1 Apostichopus californicus
CTACGCCTATGGTTGCAGCTTTGATATACTAGTTTTCTTTACTAGTTTGGTAAAATTATTTTCGTTCTTTTCTTCTTTCTATAGGACTTTTTATACCACTTATTTTCGTTTCATCGCCCAAAATGTCTTTGCTCTTTTGAAATTAATTCCTAATTTCACAGTCAGTATTCGATTGGCTATGATACCTTAGAAAAATTGCTAACCTAAGTTGAAACCAAACACACAAACCTCTAAACAGAATGGAATCGACCAACAGTGTTATGTACCACGTGTTTCATTTCGCGCGAAGCATGAATGACGCCGCGCCAGCACTGAAATAAACAGCTGATCCAATTTGTTCACTTGCAATACTGTGTTAAAATCTCTTCTTCGAGGTGAAGATTTCCTTTCGTTATTACCTTCAGTTTGGTTTGGGAGCATTTGTTTTTATTTATAATCATGGAAATGCAATACTGCTGGAAAGGGAAGTTCACTGTGGAGGGAGCTTCAAAGCGTAGATCGAAGAAATATTACGAGTAAGAACTAAGTCAGTGTACATAATGCACGTTCAATTATTGTAGATACGTAATGGCCTTGTTAAACTTAAAGGGACATTTGCATACATCGAATCTATTTTACTAACATAACAGTAATGTAACGACCTAGGCAGGGCATAGGCGATACATAACATGATCAAATTGCCATGCATTGTTTTGCAGCTGGGCTAGTGTGTTTAAAATTTTTAGCTATGGGCTTTTCGAAGGTTTATTTGTGCTGTCTGTAGAGACTTGCATTATGCTACGTTCTAAAGTATACTTCATTATAGACAATACATTTGTCAGTCAGTATCCATGAATTTCCAAAACTATATTATGCCTGATAACATAGTCCATCAAAACCATACCAGCATTGATGAAACAATGATGAACATTCTCAAATGAAGATATAACACATTACTAAAACGGACTTTAGTACTCAACCATCATTACGATTGCCTAACCAATTGGTTGTAATTTGTTACTGCATATTGAGGGGTAACAAATTATGTCTGAATGTTATGTGAATTGGTCAGAGTGAAGCAAAATTAAACTTCAATGCAAAATCCATGATTCTTTAATGGTCAGAGTCAGTTACCATTAAAGGCATTGAAGACTCGCCCCAAACCGTGTGCGGCCATCCGAAAAAGTTAACTTTCTGTTGCTTGCAAGTGACGTTTTGTTCGTGTCGCTACAAAATGCAGACAGTAATGAAACGTAATACCTTAATTGTTATCTTTAGCTGGACCTGAGATGTCCATCTCTGTATCGTTTGTATATACTGTGCTGTGGGTATTGACCTCAGCTGTATGTATTGACTGTATACACTAGTGTCTAATTACCGACGGTAGCAAGCTGTGTGTGTACTTTCTGGGATCGATGGTGGTGTTTAACACTTCTGTTACACCTCATTCGAAACTAGGTCAAATTACCGGCATTAGACGTTTCTTTTTGCGCGAGTCTTCACACCCTTTAAGGACAAAATTTTGTTGATTTTTCTTTCCTTCTCTTTGAGTTCCTTATTGGTCAGTATGGTAGGCTAGTAAGAAGTATGTTCTGAATAGTTTTGAATTATGTAAATTACAATTTTCTTGTTCTCAGGCATTTACAATTACCAGACCAAACCATTGTTAATACAGGGGATATTGTCGTCATTGATAACATTGATGGAGAGGACTTTGTGGCTGTGGTTGAACACTTTTATGATAATGGTAAGTAAACTTGTTGATAATGTAACAATAATAACTAAATTTATATATTTATAATGTCATAGATAATGTTACACTTATTTTCTTGTTATTTATGATATACTTTAGGTTTTTGTTTTAAGATAATGTGAAAAAAAATGTAACACTTTAAGCTTGTTTTTTCCCCCTCTCATTCCTTCCCTTTATGCCAAAGTTAAAACTTTGTCTTGATGATGCAACCAGCCTGTAATTATACCAACATTTCTAGTTTTCATCCCATGGTTTCAATTCCAACCACTACTGTTGTTCTTAAATTTTTGATATAAAGGGACCAAATTGTGACTATTTATCGAAATTTCCACAGTGACCGTGTATCCCCTTGGGGGGGGGGGGGAGGAGGGCACTGCCATCTGTAATCGACAACCCTGCTGGCCAGCATCAAACATAATAATTTAGGCTATTTGGATCTATAGGTGTTCATACATGTGCAAACTGAATCATGAAATTTTATACATTAATTCATAATCATTACCCAATTAACCTGACAAGATTTTTCCCTCTGCTTGACTCACAGGTCAAGCTATGGACAGTAAAAGGGCTAAGGTCCAATGGTACCTGAGGAAATCAGAGCTTCCAGCCCTTGGGGAACTCCGGATGCCCATGGTGGCTCATGAACAAGAGTTGTTTTTGTTTAACAGACCAAAATCTAGCATAGTGGAAGTTGATATCGATGCGGAGACTATCATTGGTCAATGTGTTGTGAGTATTGTAAAATTTAGGAGAGCTTATCAAGTACATGCTTATCAAGCTAGCTAGTATTGTTCGATACAGGTGGGGAGAGCTATAGTGGAATGGCGACGTTTCTTAACTGGTTTGGAACCTCTGGACATGCAATCAGTGTCCATAGTCTACTTGGTTAAGGTGTCTGCATATAGCGTGAGGCCAGGGTTCAAGTCTCAGTACATGCTGGGAGTTTTTCAACATTAAAGATTTTCCAACTCATTGTCGTTTAATATATTCGTAGATATAGGTTTCAGTTGTTCTCCTCACACGGTATTTTCCGCAAATTACTTTCCGCTGAAAAAATTCTTGTGTGGAAAACAACTTTTTTTTTCACTAACCTGTACACTATATTTTCCTCAATTTTAGGATACCAAATTCAGGATGATGAAATAACTTGAGAAAGTATCAAAGAACGTCGATAAGGATGGTTAGACTGAGTTCATGTTAGAACAGTTAAGCTGCTTATAATTTACAGGAGGCTTGGGTGTTTGTAATTAGGGATTACTTAAAGAAGTATGAGGCATAATGTTATATAGCTCTATATATTCTCACTCTGTACTCTGTTATTGTTAATGTGAAATATCACAAAAGACACCCCACCCCTCCCCCTCTGCCCGCCCCCTAAAGGATGAAACTTAGCGGGGCCAAATCGTCACAGCAGCTCAACTTTTTGCACCTGCACGCCATATCGAAAACTACAACCAAATAAGGTGGCGCTGTTTAACTAAAATTAAACTTCCGCTGACAAAGTTGAATGCGGAAAACACCGTTTTGTTTCAGCGGAAAGTAACGTGTGCGGAGAATAACGGTACCCGTACATATATACCTGATAAGCTTTCCCCATTGTCCATTTAAAGTGGTATAAATGATAACTCTGACAAAGATAGTGTATAGTAGATCAATGACTATTAGAAAGAAAACAAAACCGCTTTCTTGGTGGACAGGTGTTTATTTGAACTTTTGGGAATGTGAATGCTTGCATGGAAATCTTTAAAGGAGAATTTCACTACACCAAGACATCAACTCTTACCTTCGTTTCATTATAATTTTTCTTTTCTCTGTAATACTTTTCAGGTTGAGTCCATATACACAGATGATTCTATACCACCCATCAAAACAAAAAATAACCGGCCATTTTACTTTGTCCGGTGGACTTTTGATGGCTCACAATTTTTGCCTATGTTCTCCGATGACATAGCAAATGCTAAATCGACCAAGAAAACACCAAAAGCAAGGAAAGATGTGAGACGAGATGAAGAGAGCTCTGATGAAGAGAGTGGGAATGAAGAGGAAAGAGAGGCAGGAGGGAGAAACAGGATAGCGAGGACTCCGCTTGCTAGGCGGACGAGAGATAAGGCCACATTGACCAAGTCTTTACCTCATAGAAAAGGTATTTGTGATGTATAACAAGTTTAAAGATGTTGACATTTTTTAAGGGATTTCAAATGTACTCTGTAAGACCTTGGTCTGCAAAGGTTTAGGCCCACAACCCCCAAGGGTCTTCCATGATGACTCAAAATGAATGAAAGCTAGCTTAGATGATGCGATTGATGTAAAAGAGAAAACTTAATCTATTGCTTTGGCAAGCTTAAAAAAATGTGACATTTTTGGGACCCAAAAATAAATCATGCACCATTCAGTTAAGTACAAAGAATGATCCTTCACAGTATTTCCAGTGTCAATTGAAGCTACTAAGATACTCAGTATTGAAAAATCTCAGAGCAACATAACACCTTTAGAGTTAAAACTGCTCTGAGAATGGGATAAAAACATTTGCTAAATTTTGCATGTGGCTATTCATCATTTGACTTACCAGCATACTAAGTTAATCTTTCATAATTTCAATATGAACAGAAAAAAAAATAGTGTTGATAATGTGTCAATATTGTATAATGTTAAGAACTTGACTGTCTTAAATTGTCAATTAGCAAAACCTGTATCAATAACGGAAACCTAAATATGCAGTAATTAACATGAAGAAGTCAGGCACAGATGATTGCCTCCATCTTTCGCAAGTATCTAAATCGAATTGGATGATGATGACAATTGGGTTAGTTTCTCCTTTATATTTTGGTAAATTACATTTTGAAGAACAAACATGCCGGCTATAATTGTACATAAGTTTTTAAACATTTCGGCATTTATAACATCAAATGCTTGAAGTCTCAGACTTTTTGTTTTTTATTCTCAGGCAATAAAACCACTGGTAGAGTTTCCCAGTGTACCATGGACGTGGTAGACGCTTTGGACCTGTTCTTCAGCAGCGGAGATGAGTTCACACCGACAAGTAAATCAAGATCAACCTTCTCCAAAACCAAGAAGAAATTTAGGTCAAGCAGTGTGACTTTTCGGGAAGATGACATTTGCGACCTAGATCTAGATAAAACTATTTACGACACTGTGAAAGGACGGAACAAATCTGTGACAGTCTTGAACGGTCTGACAAGAAATATTGCAACTTCCGGGCAGAATACAAAACCCAAATCTGCGGCAGCCTCGAGGACCACTTCCAGACTATCGACTAGCCAAAGAGGTGAAAACACACCCACTAGGAGGAAGAGCGTGCGGATTTCGGTCCCTCAGTCGTGCCCGCCACTAGATCGAGGTAAAGGCCAGAAGGGCAGAGACCCGACCAAAGCTAAATCCCAACGAAACAGAAAGCTCGTCTTTGAGGACGTCGATTCCGATAGCGACTCCTCGGACGAAGATGAAAATGAGGACGAGAGGTTAGCGAAATCGAAGAGGTTGAAAAAGAAGGTGATTGAAAGTAAGTCTGAGACACCTAGGACCACTTCAAAGGTATCTGTAAAGAGAAGGAAGGATACCCCACGTCAAGCTGTCGCCAGTAAAAAGGTCCCCCAGTCGTGTCCACAGCCTGGAGCTTCAAGCAGAAGAACATCTCTGAGGAAGACTCCTAAGAGACGGATCAACTTCTCATCCATAAAAGAAGAAGAAGAAGATGAAGATAAATGGGATGGGAGCGAGAGCAGCAGTGACGATGAGGAGGAGGAGAGCAATTATCGTCCCTCGAGAGTGAAAACACCAAAGACGTCAGTGAAAGGAAGAGCTGCGGCGACCCCAAAGGTCTGTTTAATTGTTAGTCAAGGGGTTGTCCATTTTCTTATTGTTTTCTTTCCTTCCCTGCTTTTGTTTGTTATGGTTTACAGGGATGTATTTGAAGAATAGTGCACAGCAAAAATATAGAAAAATTACAGTGGAAATGCATTCTTCACAAGTGCAATCTTTCATCACAAACTAAAAGCAAATAAATTAAGAACATTATTTTTTATTGCATGCACTATCTATTATGAGGTGTGGATATGACATTGCTAATAATTTATAACATACATAAATACAGATACAAATTAAAAATAAAGTCCTGACTGAGCATCAGTGCTGGATTTTAGGGGTTGTCCAGTGTTTAGGGGTTGTCCAGTGATTTCAAATGACTTGAATCTTTTGTCATACAACCAAAGCAACCCCTGTGGTCATCTTAAAGAACAGTTAATTTACAATTCTCTCAGTCACAGACTAATTTTGATTTGGCAAACAAACTTTGCTGTGTAAGCCTAGAAACCTTTGGAAGTAAGGGCAGGTTGTCTGATTGGAAATCAAAACGTACAAAACTTTTCAGAAAAGAACTACTCCAAGAAATGATTTTTTCTTTCAAATGGTAGACAAAAATGCTTCTTTTTTTTCACCGTCATAGAACAAACTTTTGCACCATTTCTGGAACAAATCCTTTCTTTCTGGAGGTTAATGAACTTTTCTCCCACATTTTTCCTGACAGGTTAAAGTCTCCGCTAAAGCAGCAGCAACTCCTCAGATTCGGTCAAGAAAAACTCCTAGAAAGACACCATCTAAACCGCTGGAACAGGCTAGAGTCAGGTATGTATGGGTGTATGTATGTATGTATGTATGTATATATATTAGATCCTCCTGCAAGCAGGAACTCGCGAAGAAGCCTCATTGGCTTATCAAAGCCGCAAGCTGACCGAAGTCAGTCTCTTACTTTCATATTTAACGTCCATGATTATGAATTGTTCATTGTCAACAACTCTGTAACTGGACGACATTCATTAATCTGGGAGTGACTCGAACCGGGGACCTTATGATTGAAAGGCACCCACGTTAACCACTGAGCTAACACTCCATAATGTTCTTGTATGTTCTTCTGGATATTTAATTTGCCTTAAAGAAAGCTTCATGTAACATATGTCAACTACTGAACAAGAAATGAGCCTGCACCACAATTCTACAAATATTACTACACATGTGTAAGGCTGTTGAGGGGGTCTCACTGGTGTTCTGTGAGCTCTATATTTAAAAATTGTTGTCTGCCTGCAAAAAAATCCAAAATCCAAATTAATTCTTTTAATAATTTTTTTACTATTTTTTATATTCACCATCGGACATTTAGACAAGAGATGGAGCTCATATGTAGCCTTTATTATATTAAATGTTATGTTTTGTTATATTTTAACACAAAGTTGTTGAAGACTAACATTCCGTGAAGTGAATAGTGAAAATGTCCTGTAAGTGATCAAAGAGTGATCACATTGAAAGATAAGTTTTAGTGTTATATATATTGCTGTTATATATTGCTGTTTTATCGTTATCCTTAATTTTCATTCTCTGTTTCCCTGGAAACTAGACTTCACGTTTCGGCAGTACCATCCAGTCTGCCATGCAGGGAAGATGAATTCACCGACATATTTTCTTTCGTCAAGGGCCACTTGATTGATAAACTCTGGGGGTAAGTTGAAGCAGGTTTCACCCAAACCAATTGTCAAGATAAAATGCTGCAAGAGGTCTAGTATAGTGGGGTTGTTTTCATTCTGTATCTAGTCTGGACATTATATCTCATAAACAATACTAATAAACAATAAACAATAGTAATAAACAATACTTAAAACAACACTAATACTAATGAACAATATTAATACACAAAACTAATAACAATAACATACTAATAAACAATACTAATAAACAACAATTAGTAGAAATAAATTTTACAAATCGTTGGTCAAATTACTTGAGCACACTTGAAAAATGTTATTCTTTCTTTTGCAAAATAGTGACTACATGTGTCTTGGTTTTCTAACCTCAACCCAACCCAACCCAACCTGTCTCCCTCAACTCTTTTCATGTGTTCTTGTCATCACCATGGTGACCTGTAATACATCAGCAGTTAAGCATTGATCCATGTAAAACTCAGCTGGATTTCTTTTTTCTAGTTCACAACTTCTTCACTTCCTCTCACCTGTCTCCTCCCCAATCCTGCACTTTCCCATCTGCCTAACCTGTCAAAATTGTTAGCATGTCAGACCTGTGCCATTGCTGATCTTGTTTTTTTCTCTTAATGTCTGTCTATTGTAGATGTCTGTATGTGTCTGGGGTCCCAGGGACTGGTAAGACAGCCACTGTCCATGCTATGCTGGAAGAACTGAACACAGAGGTACAGGAAGGAGAGATACCGGCCTTCCAGACGATAGAGGTCAATGGAATGAGACTAACGGAACCGCATCAAGCTTTTGTTCAAATTCTCAAGGTAGGTTTATAGATGTGTGGTTAATTATTCATTCCGTGGTCCCTGGCAGTTTGATTATCTGTTCCTTTCTAACCATGAATCGATACCCATGCATACTAATCATCACACCGTTGCAAGGTGTTACATCTATTCATTGTTTGCAGGTTTGCTTTTATTAGTGCTAGTAGTTTGTAGTAGCCTCGTAGATTCATTCGAAAGCTTTTGATTACTGTGAAGGATTTAAAGAAACGTTGGAGATTGAAAGACATGCAAGAACAAGTAAAGACAGCGCACCATGGGGAAAGATTTGTTTTGACTGTATTTCTGCAATGTTAAATGAAAGTGATGACGTCATAACTGTAACTGAGTAATCGCAGTTATCGGTGGGAAGAGCTATGACGATTATATGAGTCGACTATCAGCACTACTACATGTCCATACTCATTACTCTTTATTAACCTATTGTTTTCTTATTATTTCACTTCTATTTCTGTTTTTGTTTTATTCTTGCAGCATTTGACTGGTCAAAAGGCAACTCCACAACATGCAGCTGCTTTGTTGGAACAATATTTCTCTTCGCCCAGACCGAAGTCTAAGCCTGTAGTCCTGATTGTAGATGAGGTAAGGCATAGATCCTCTCATATCATTAGGGAAGGTGTCTTCACTATGTTCGTGTAATTCTTTATGTTGTTGTGGTTCTGGTTCTAGTAATGGATAGTTTACCCCCCTTAACATCCCCACCCCCTGAATTTGAGGATTAGTATCAGTTACACACGATTACGTTGAAGCAGCTGACTTCTGCACCGTTTTGATTTTGCTACATCATATAATCCATCACAATGTAATTAGTGAGTTTATAATGAAGGAAATATAGAATATTATTTCTTTTATAGCAAGTGATTGTTCAAATGATTGATACATATGTTGCATAGAGCATACTTGTGAACAATTTATTATTTCAGAACAAACAAACTTGACAATTACCAGCTCTTTAAGTCAAAAAACAATTGGAGAGTGTCTTAGTGTTTAAGTGATCAATTGTAAACATATTTTGAACTGTGTTTGTTTTTTTGTGATAACGTTGATTAATGGCTTAGCAAATGCTTCAATTGTTTGACGAATATAAAAACTAAAAAAAAAAAAAACATACATTAAGTTTAAAAGTGTTTGCAAATTGCCATTTTTATCTCAAAGACAAATTTTAGACATTTGGTGACTTGGTGAGTACTTTCTGTAATGCAAACATTGTTTGAGTGGTTTGAACATATAGTTATATATGTTGGTCTTTACATAATTTCTACAGCTTGATCTCTTATGGACAAGAAAGCAGGACGTTCTTTACAGCATTTTCGATTGGCCAACAAAACCAAAATCTGGACTGATCGTCGTGGCGATAGCTAACACAATGGATTTACCGGAAAGGATCATGATGAACCGGGTTTCCAGCAGATTGGTTAGTATTAAAAATATTGTATGTCTCTTCAAATTCTGTCTTTTTACTTTTCTTTTCATGTTGTAGAATGTGGGAGGGGGGAGGGGGGGGGGGGTGCAGCGGGTAGAGGGATAATGCTGGGCTGCATGTTTATCAATTTTGTATTCTGATGTTCTTAATTAAGTGACATGCTCATGCTGGGAAAGTGTCCATTAGCAATAGGTTGCATCCAAAAACCCGCCGTTTGTACTGAACGGCAGGTTTTTTCCAGTTGGTTAGCTGAGTGATCAGTCCCATCTTTTCGCACCTTAGTTGAACTGCCTATTCCTCTATTGTGCAACTCATCACACAGCTAGTAGCCAAATCACTATTAGATCAAGGCAGACATGGCAAGGTGTGAACAAATCAATTCTTCCAAACACACCATTCTGTTTGCAGGAGAGATCAAGTTTCAGTAACTTGAGGTCAAGAGAGCTGAAAATGCAACCTATGGTTAATGGACTAATTCTCGTCATGCTTGTTGAAACATTTAAATGTTTGTAACGTCGCATGGCATGGATCTGGGTTGCCTGGTGAAATTATGTGGTTCTTCCCATTTCTATTTCCTTTGTTCTCTGTTTCATGAATGACATTATAAAATCATACATATTCATATTTTCATATCTTTCAACAATTGTTACCATGACAACACATTTTTCTCTTCTTCTTTCGTTTAGGGTCTAAGCAGAATGACATTCCAACCCTACACCTTCAAACAGCTTCAAGAGATCGTTGAAGTCAGATTACAGGGTCTCCGTGCATTCGACTCAGAAGCGATCCAACTAGCCGCTCGAAAGGTACGTAAGATTTCTGCACGACACAACAGATAACAGACAGAAAGCATGTGTGTTCACTTTAAAGGGCCAATTCTAAACTTCAAGAGCCATTAAGTATCTGACATGACCATGTTGAACAAGTCATAGCTTACAGGTCAAGTTCTAAAACAGAAAGCTGGTAGGAAATTGCCACATGTAATAAGGACTACACAAATTTTTGGCTAGAACGGGATTTCCCAAATATAAATCCCACTGCTAAATAGTTGTGCGTAAGGAGATTTACCGCAGCTACATGCAGGTGAAATAAGATTTACACTAGGTTCATGCATGCAGGTAACTATGGTTGTTGATATGTATATAATATTATACATATTATGTAATATATTAATATAGTATATTATTATAGTATACAATATTACTGATGATGGGCTACTCCACCTAACAGCAAATAAATATGACTTTTATTGTGTCTCATTCACAGTGGCGTAACTGGGGGCAGGAGGAGGGACCCCCAAGTCAAATGTCTTACCCCTTGCCTCTCAAATGACATTGGTGGGTCCCCCAAAAAATATTCAAAATTAATCAATAATAGGCTAATCATATGCAATATTTTGAACATTTTTTATAGAATTTTACATGCCCAACATCTCCGCCGATTGATATAAATATTAAAAGCACTGAAGCCTATAAAGTCCAACATATCGTATAGCACCAGGGGCCCTATGACGGGCACCTAGACCCCACGCAGATAGCACAAAGCTTTCTTGTTGACAGGTCAATACATTTGATCTGCACAGCCCCCTAAGATGAAATCCTGGCTATGTGCTTTACGTTCTTTACAATGTATCAAGTTCATATTTTAGTTGGACTATCCCTTCAACAATTTACCATATGGAACTCGTGAATAAACTGTTCAATATGGGTAAAGAAACATTTATAACAGTACCGATACCATGGTTTCAAAGATTTGGGAATGGGGCTTATTGCAAAAGTACCTAACATGATCAAACTGGTCGCGCACGAAACTTGCCCCCCTCCAATTTGCACTCTTTACCCACCCCCCCCTCAGACCCCCCAGATAAAAAAGTCTGGTTACGCCACTGCTCGTTCACTAATTTGCATGAGGAGAGAATTGGATTACATCTTTACACTATGCTTGTTGGACACTCTTAATTGATAAATATTTTCAGCAGTTTATCGAAACCCAAAAAATGCAAAATAGATGCAAAGCCAAAAAATGTTGCCTTCTAACAGTTCTATTGCTAGGATATTTAGGTCATTTGTAATCAGTGCAATAAGCATTACTACGACTAATAATTCAAAAAAAAAAAAATAAGATGGTCTCCATGGTAACACAAGCTGAAAACACTGCTGAAGTGGGAAACGATGCAGAAGTTAGTACAACACACCGACAAAGTATTTTTTGACAGTGTTACGATATTTCTTTGCATGGCGTTCCTCTGTCTACGAGAATACAATTTATTTTGTTGTTCAAAGTGATATAAAAGAGGTCAAGGGGATCTTCTACTAAATTTCATTTTCATAAAAAGCAAAACTATTTTGCCTGACATCATTTCTTTTAGCATGAAACAAGATGGCAAATTGCTTAAATGTGCTGGTCGTTATAATGTTGCAGCTATCTCTTTCTCTCTAATTTTTTATCTTTGTGGTTTAGGTGGCAGCTCTCTCAGGAGATGCCAGGAGGGCCCTGGACATCTGCAGACGGGCCACAGAGATCGCCGAGAGGACCAAACAGAAGGGTTCGAAAGGTACCGTCGGGTTAAACCACGTCGAGTGGGCGGTGGAGGAGATGTTTTGCTCTCCAAAGATAATGGCCATCAGGAATGCCTCTGAGCAGGAACAGATCTTCCTCAGAGCACTGATATCAGAATTCAGACAGACTGGACTGGAAGAAACCACTTTTGAAGAAGTGAGTAAAACTTCCTCAAATGCAATAATTATGTGAATCCAATATGATCATTAAATCAGCTGGTTACAATATCATTAGGAAATAAATTGTATTCTACTTCCAAAGAAATTGTATTCCAGTATCTAATGCATTGTTCTCAAAAAACTAATCAGTATTTCTGAACCCCTTCTACCAAGAAGGTTCAATTAAATGCTAATTGACCTTACAACATCTAAATGATTCTAATATGTAAAGTATATACCAGGTTCATCTGTATTGTTTATTTCTAAGCTAACTGTTTTGTTTGAACTTAACTCTCTTGAAGTCAAAGCAACCTGTTTTAATCGAATAAAAATAGTGACAACTAAATTTCTTTAGCCTATGTTAATATATTTATCCTATCTATTGCAGGTGTTGAAGCAACATGTCTCCCTGTGTCGATTACAAGGTAAGCAAGCATATCCACTTTGGAAGTGCTTATCGGCATTATCCTCTGTTTCGACCGATGGGAAGGGGGGGGGTGGGGTTGTTAGAAGATGTGGGATTACCATAGGATTTCTA
>JAIPMN010064326.1:0-10483 GCA_020650975.1 Apostichopus californicus
CAACATTTGTAATTCTTAAATTCCAAAGTTCACCTTTTAACCATGTATCATTACATAAATGTCATCTCCATTGCTAACAATTTAACTAATTCCCCGAGCAGACACATTTGACATTTTCTGTTATACATGGTTGTATATTAAATAATCTTTGTAAAATATGATATATATAACTTTTAACAGTACAGTAACTTGCAGAATAAGACTCTTACAGAGTTTGCAACACAATAGCATTGTGGAAGATTGAAGAGTTTTGCTATTAACACAGTTTACTGTACGCACATCTGAAGTGCTGCATACTATGGGGAGCGGTTTTGCTAAAGTGCATCCATATGGGAGTCTATACTACTTAAAAGTAGTTCTTTTGTACAGTATGTATGTTGGGTTGGCATGCATTTGGCAATACCATAAAGTATATATACTGTATGAAAGGATTTACAGAATAGTGGCAATCTATGCACTATACAGTATGTAGTATCACTTTGAACATTATATAGTAATTGTATTGAACAATACAATAACAAGTACTTATGTAAAAAAATTGTACAAAATTGGACTTTTCAACGGCCACGATTTTTTTCGAAATTTGTAAAGTCTGTAATCTGTATGAAACATTGCTCTTTAAGAGATGAAAACTCTGATTGTAGTATATAAAGCAAAGTACCGCATACTACTGTACAGTACATGAAGTAATTACTCATAGCTCAATCAAAGTTTAAACTTAGCAAGTAGTACCATTGTCTAGATATGACTAATGACGAGTTCATGACTACTCATAATCATATGGTTCTTTGTTCTATGTCACCATATCACGTCATGTCAGTTGCTGTCATGTTCTGCTCGAATACAATTGAATAAAAACACATCTGCTTTAACCTCATTATTTGAGTTCTCTCGCGATTTGTTTACCCACGTTTATTATCGCCTCGTTAATTTCTCATACAGTATAAAGAAGATACAACAACCACTGGAAGTGGAAAGTAGATTTTAGAACTGATTTTGCATGACAAAGAATAAATAAATAACAAAAGTACAATTTGTAATTTAACAATAAGGTCAGCGTCAGACATAACAAGGTCTGTATTAAAACTTGCTCTATGGGCCTTGGAGAACACACCTTTAATACAGAAAAGTACATATTTTTAAAGTATTGATAATATGTCACGGTGAATTCGTAGTTTTTTAAAGAGGTAACTTGATCCTTCATTGTTTGATATCAGAGATATTAATGGATCCTTCTCAAATCTTCCGGGAAATGTATCTAAGAACATTAAAAAATAATTGCTTGTACCTACTCCAGTATAAACAAAGGTTATTTATTCCTCCCCCAAAAGCCATATATTTTTATACAATTCTTTTATATCTTTGTCTTTGTTAATTCCATTTTATGAACCTGTTGGTTGTCATAGCAACGATACGTACATTGCGTCTAATCTTAAATCCTAAATGTTGCAAAGGTTCCGTCATATCAAGCAATAACACCGTGGAGAGAAGATTAACGTCAATGTACGATTAATCATAAACGGGAGCTTTGGAAAATTAATAGTTGGCTTCTCCGTATCTCGAAGGTGAAAAGGGGTAATTAATTAAAGATCAAATTTGACGTAATTTATCGTACGTAGAGCTACAATATACGAGACGGTCGAGATATGGTGTTATGACAACAGCAATGTAGAGCTAATCAAAGGAGATGGGTACAGTAGTTACTAAATTTGTAGACAGTATCAATACAATCTGATTTATAATTAAAATTATGAAGCTAGCTGAGAAGAAACAAAATTGTGTATATACTGGGGGCACAGTATGAGTAAAACACACTTAAAATGGCGTTTTTTTGGAATTTACTCATTTTCTTGATATCCTCGGGTATCATTGTGAGAACGTTGATATAAACGCTATTGTCACTGTGAGAAAGTCAGGGCTGGTTAGTGTTTCTTGGACTAAGTTCCTATTAATTAGTAGTTCCTCTTTGTTTCACTCTATTAATTGCTCCTTCAATTCACGTTACACGTATACACTGCACACAGGTTCGGTAGTATAATATCATGGATGACTTTTGGACAAATGCACGATGTGCAAAAAACATCTTGCGAAGAATTATGATGAGAGGAGAGGGGGAGGGGGTAGGAGAGGGTGTAAAGGAGGGGAGGGGAAGGCGTGAGGGGTAGGCTTTGGACAAGAGAGCAACCAGACATTTACAGTATAAATATTCAAATTACAGCACATGTATGCATTGACAGCTCAGTCCAGCTCTAGGCAGACTCAGTGAATAGTTCAGCATTCAACTTTCTTGCGTTGTAATCTTGAAGGCTGTGACTCTTGTCTAGAGCACATAAAATGCTATGGTTCCTGAGAACAAACTGCTGTACATGTATAGCAACATGACTAATTGCAATAGCAGTTTGCAATGCAAATTGGGATAAATTATATTATTATTAAAATTGCCACAAGCTATGTACAGCAACTTTAAGCTAGCCTATTTCACTTTCTTCATCTGGATCACTTTCATCTGGATCACTGGATCATCTGGATCGCTTCATCACTTTCTTCATCAGATGCATAACCCTGCCCCACACAGCCTACACTAATTAAAGGAAAACATGAAACCACTGCAGTAGAGCTAGCCTATATGCCTACTGTACGTGTTTCACTACTAAAGTTAAGGAGGCCTATGCTATGCTGGACTGAATTCGGAGGCCAAGCATTTGTCTTCAAGCTAAAGGCTTGACAGGCGGTCTAACGACAAGACAATAATGATCCTTTGGAAACAGACGCCCAAAACTAATTTGAATAAAATAAAACTGTTAGCAAACTGCTTATCCGCTAGAGAGCCTGTGTAGGAGAATGTGTAAAAGTAAGTTACACAAACATCAGGCCAACTTACTTTTACACAAAACTAATTTGAATATAGACCTTAGACATGGGAATTTACTTTAGTCTTACAATATTTATACGACTCTAATACACATAGATCTCTGTCTATAATTTTTGCTATAATAATAATAATATGCCCGGTGTGGAGAAGTTGGCTGCATGGACTAGGCCTGGATAAAATATGTATTATTGATTTGATACAGTAACTGATGAAAAACTGAATAGGATAGGTCTTATAAGATTAGGTCTTACAAATTAGCCAAAATACTTTCACAAACATGCTCAAGACATGAACAGAGGCAGATTTCGCAGAGAAACACCCGGGTTGTACCAAAGAGGACTTCTTTAAATGAGTAACAATATGGTCTGTCAACTGTACGTGCCTTCAGCAGTTTATTGTGTGGTCTAGAGCAGCACTTTTAGTGACATTTACAACCAGCATTTTCAGAGCCAAATTTCACAAAATCTGTACAACAAGGGTGACTGTCTTCCTTGCTGAATTCAGCTGTCAAACTGAGTAACTTTTACATGTCCTTAAAATACAACATATCTCGAAACAATTTCATATTAAAGATGTTATGAATCCGTTCTGGGACGCTGAAAGAGAAAACATTGTTGACAGACAGTGTCCCTGTCAAGCCGGCAGTAACAAACATCTCAATACATATTGCAAGGAGGTTTGGACAATTTTTGAGAGCTGATTTTAGTTTGATATCAATGAAGTTCAATGATTGAGTTACTTATGAGGGCATCTACGGCAACTTAATTGCTGCCGTCACTACTGAATGATCTTTGAGGGGACTTGGGGAACTGGAAGGGGCACCGACAGCAAACTGCAATCGGTGAAATTGAGCCCTGATATAAGGAGAGGAATGAAGTGAATCCATTGTAAATTTAGTGAGCAAACCTAAAACAGCTGTATTAACAGATTTAAAGGGTGTGAAGACTCGCGCAAAAAAAAAACGTCTAATGCCGGTAATCTGACCTAGTTTCAAATGAGGTGTAACAGAAGTGTTAGACACCACCATCGATCCCAGAAAATACACACACACAGCTTGCTACCATCGGTAATTAGACACTAGTGTATAGTCAGTACATACTGTACAGCTGCGGTCAATACCCACAGTGCTCACAGTGTAAAAACATTACAGCGATGGACATCTCAGGTCCAGCTAAAGATAACAAGGTATCACGTTTCATTACTGTACTGTCTGCATTTTGTAGCGACACGAACAAAACGTCACTTGCAAGCAACGGAAAGTTAACTTTTTCAGATGGCCGCACGCGGTTTGGGGTGAGTCTTCAATGCCTTTAACAACTGGTTCGATGGCAAAATAGACATTTTTCATCAGCTTCAAAACGGAAAAGTTAAAACCCAAACCTTTGGCTCTCCTTCCTTCGCTGTCGGAGACTTACGAAGCCGTAGATATTTTTCTTCCAGTTCTCTCTTCGTGACTAGGCATCCATGCTTGACGTAAACGTAGAAAGCCACAGCTTCGATGTATTCTTGTAATCCTGCAGTGAAGGCGTGTAGGAATTGAAACATGTCTTCTGATACAAGTTCCTCTGCAACTTTGGAGAGTAATGAGGACTGGATGTCTGAAATTCTCTCGCAAGCTTCTTCCATGACGTCGTCTTTGTTTGAGTCTCTGCGAAATAAATTTCAAAAAACAGTTTAAAAAAAAATACTGACAATTTATATAATATTTTGATGATTAAAGTAAGATTTTCTTTTGAAATTTCACTCATGCAAGAATCTCTGTTGTCATGACACCCCAAAACTTTGACAAGACCCTGCCAGTTTGACTTCATTCGAGGCATCGGTCTTCATAATATCACATGTGAGGTGCTGTTCCTGGTATAGTGTGTACCCTCAGGTTATTTCACAGGGATTGGGTTGACAAAATCAGCTATTAAAACAATATCATTTATCCAATAAATGCTGATATGTTAAGGGTTAAAAGTCCCATAGCTGAAGTTGCTTGCAAAATAAAATTTGTTGTGTAACAAAATATTCTGCATCTTCAGGTAAAAACCACATCCTCATAGCATTTTTTTATGAGATAAGATTTGTGGTTTTCTTGATGTAGGTTAAATCTTGTACTTACAGAGGAAAATAATAATATATTTACAATAATTCATTAACTTAAAAAAAAACAAAGAACTTTGACAGCAAAGCAAAGAGCAAGGAGGGTGGTTAGCCAATTGAAATACTTTACATTTGATCATCCATAACTCAAATTAGGGACCAGTTTTTGAGATGGGATTATCAACTAACACTGTGGAATATCTAACTCTCTAAGATAAGTGTGACACTGTCTGTTGCTGGGCTATCCCTTCAAAAGATTGAGTTTCTACAGAGTAGAACTAACAACAGCAACAATCATTTCTTTAACTTTGCAAAAATCTAATTTCTCAGCTCTGAGCTTCCTTTCAATGAAGATTTATGACACAGAGCAAAATGTTTGTATATACTTGGCTTCCTATTTCCAAATTTGCATCTCGACATGAATTTGGTTAAAGATGTCAGTTGAGAGAGGAATGTACCTCGATCAAACTACAAATTTCTGGTGGAGTTCGGAGGAAAAAAGTCAATTGCTGTGCAGTGAAGATGGGCAGACACATAGTCTTCTATGGTTCCGTTATGATAGTTAACTGGAAAAGTTACTCTCAAGCCAGAGGTGGCACAAGAGGGCTCACTTTTTGGGGTGTGGGCTGGAGGGGCTGAGGTAGCACAACCCTCGATGGGCAATGGGACCTATCACTTCATTAGAGAAGTGAACTATCAGATTACTCCAAAACTGACACACAAATAAATCCTCTGTGTATTCTACACTGTTCAAAAATGGCTGTACATATGTTTTTCAACATTAGTACATTTGTTACAATTTCTTTCTTTAATGTTCACAATAAAACAACATGTTTTAAATAACAAAAGGACACTGTTTTTGAATATAAAAATGGAAAACGGATGCTTTTTCGTTATTAAACAAAAAGGAGCACTTCTCATTTATCAAAAGGGACAGTTTTTTGGGGCTCAAAACTTTGTTGCACATAACCAGCCCTTGTCTCTAATGTAGCTGTGTTGCCAATGTTTACAGCTGTGACACCTTCACATTAATGACCTAACTATAGCTATGCTGTCACTGTCTACAGCTGTGACACCTTCACATTAATGATGACCTAACTGTAGCTATGCTGTCACTGTCTACAGCTGTGACACCTTCACATTAATGATGACCTACTGTAACTGTAGGTCTGCTGTCACTGTCCAAAGCTGTGACACCTTCACATTAATGATGACCTACTGTAACTGTAGGTCTGCTGTCAATGATGACCTACTGTAACTGTAGCTGTGCTGCCGCTGTCGACGGCTGTGACACCCTCATCATTAATGATGACCTAACTGTCGCTGTGCTGCCGCTGTCTACGGCTGTGACACCCTTATCATTAATGATGACCTAACTGTCGCTGTGCTGCCGCTGTCGACGGCTGTGACACCCTCATCATTAATGATGACCTAACTGTCGCTGTGCTGCCGCTGTCTACGGCTGTGACACCCTTATCATTAATGATGACCTAACTGTCGCTGTGCTGCCGCTGTCGACGGCTGTGACACCCTCACATTAATGATGACCTAACTGTCGCTGTGCTGCCGCTGTCTACGGCTGTGACACCCTTATCATTAATGATGACCTAACTGTCGCTGTGCTGCCGCTGTCTACGGCTGTGACACCCTCACATTAATGATGACCTAACTGTCGCTGTGCTGCCGCTGTCTACGGCTGTGACACCCTTATCATTAATGATGACCTAACTGTAGCTGTGCTGCCGCTGTATACGGCTGTGACACCCTCACATTAATGATGACCTAACTGTCGCTCTGCTGTCGCTGTCTACGGCTGTGACACCCTTATCATTAATGATGACCTAACTGTAGCTGTGCTGCCGCTGTCTACGGCTGTGACACCCTCACATTAATGATGACCTAACTGTAGCTGTGCTGCCGCTGTATACGGCTGTGACACCCTCACATTAATGATGACCTAACTGTCGCTCTGCTGTCGCTGTCTACGGCTGTGACACCTTATCATTAATGATGACCTAACTGTAGCTCTGCTGCCGCTGTATACGGCTGTGACACCCTCACATTAATGATGACCTAACTGTAGCTCTGCTGTCGCTGTCTACGGCTGTGACACCCTCACATTAATGATGACCTAACTGTAGCTCTGCTGTCGCTGTCTACGGCTGTGACACCCTTATCATTAATGATGACCTAACTGTAGCTCTGCTGCCGCTGTCTACGGCTGTGACACCCTCACATTAATGATGACCTAACTGTAGCTCTGCTGTCGCTGTCTACGGCTGTGACACCTTATCATTAATGATGACCTAACTGTAGCTCTGCTGCCGCTGTCTACGGCTGTGACACCTTATCATTAATGATGACCTAACTGTAGCTCTGCTGCCGCTGTCTACGGCTGTGACACCCTCACATTAATGATGACCTAACTGTAGCTCTGCTGCCGCTGTCTACGGCTGTGACACCTTATCATTAATGATGACCTAACTGTAGCTCTGCTGCCGCTGTCTACGGCTGTGACACCCTCACAGCCGCTGTATACGGCTGTGACACGTTCACATTAATGACCTAACAATAGCTATGATGTCACTGTCTACGGCTGTGACACCTTCACATTAATGATGACCTAACTATAGCTATGCTGCCGCTGTATACAGCTGTGACACGTTCACATTAATGACCTAACAATAGCTATGATGTCACTGTCTACGGCTGTGACACCTTCACATTAATGATGACCTAACTATAGCTATGCTGTCACTGTCTACAGCTGTGACACCTTCACATTAATGATGACCTAACTGTCGTTCTGCTGTCACTGTCTACAGCTGTGACACCTTCACATTAATGATGACCTAACTATAGCTATGCTGTCACTGTCTACAGCTGTGACACCTTCACATTAATGATGACCTAACTATAACTCTGCTGCCTCTGTCTACAGCTGTGACACCTTCACATTAGTGATGACCTAACTATAGCTCTGCTGTCACTGTCTACAGCTGTGACACCTGCACATTAATGATGACCTAACTATAACTCTGCTGTCCCTGTCTACAGCTGTGACACCTTAACATTAGTGATGACCTAACTATAGCTCTGCTGTCACTGTCTACAGCTGTGACACCTGTACATTCATGATGACCTAACGATAGTTATGCAGTCACTGTCTACAGCTGTGACACCTTCACATTAATGATGACCTAACTATAACTCTGCTGTCCCTCTCTACAGCTGTGACACTTTCACATTAATGATGACCTAACTATAGCTCTGCTGTCACTGTCTACAGCTGTGACACCTTCACATTAATGATGACCTAACTGTTGGTCTGTTGCTGCTGTTTACAGCTGTGACACCTTCACATTAATGATGACCTGACTATAGCTCTGCTGTCACTCTCTACAGCTGTGACACCTTCACATTAATGATGACCTAATGATAGGATACCCATAGTAAGCCTAGCAAAAGTAAATCTTGCAAAATGTATGTCGACCACCTCTTCTCCAATTTACGGTGAGGGAGACAGAGAAAGACCCATGAACCCCAAACATGATGTGCTGTAGCCATCATTTTTAACCGCAGTTTGGCATAGTTTTTAAACATACAGACCGGTTACTTCATCTCCCACTGTCCTATATACACTTGCTCGCATTATCAGTTTATCATCCAAGAAGTTTTCATATCAGGAAGATACTTCAAAACTCAAGGACTTTCAAGTCCTACTTTTCTTTTCCCTACTATTTTCCAGACCTTTCATGATTTTCGATACAACCGCTACGGGGTTGCTACGTATCGACCGACTCGGTTCATGTCAAGCACAGTTTGGACAAATTAAATGTGGTCCTGAGTTTGTTGACATTCCCTTGCAGTACGGCATAGACCGGTACTCACCCGGAAATTCTGTGCAGCAAGAAGATAATCCTCTTGCTCTCAATGGTGATATCTCTACTGAGCTTGACAATCCTTTCATATTTGTCATGCTTTGTATCCAGCTCCTGTTGAAACACACTGCGAAACAAGAAGGACAAAATTGGTATTGGTATACAGTGTGAGGGGGTCACCATAAGTGTACGTCCCGATGAATCAGAATCACCGTTTTTGTGAGGAAAATATTCACCAGTATCGTCCAGTCTGGAAACTACATTGTCCCGAAGGTTTTCCCGACCAATCCAAGATATGACTGTGTTTAAAATATGCAAATTATCATTGTACAAATATAGTATTAGCAACACTATACGTGACCGATTTGGAAGCATGATATGATCATTCTTTCGACATACAAATCATCATTGATGAGGCCATATCATCACCGTATCAAGTATAACGAGAAAAGCGAACAGCTGGGTGACATCTACTACGTAGTTGCAATATTTATAAAGTACTAACACTAAACGTTGCTCTATTCTGCGATAAGTACTTCGTTAATTTGTTAAGTTACAGTGTACAGTGTGTGATTTAATTCAGATTATACAAGTAAACCACAGTGGAACTTAGTTAAGCTGTGTCTCACTTTTCAACCAAAGAAATATGTTTTAACCCTATTTTCTATAACATTTGTACAGTACCTCTATAATGACGATTTGTGTACTGCAGTAAAGTTATATCAGTTTCAAAGAGCACGAGAAAATGGATACACAGTAGTCTCACCAATAGTAACAAACAGGTTTGTGTCAGAAGGCTTATCCCAACAAAAGGTAATCGAATAACAACATCTTTACAAGGATGACATTTTGTCAAACAGAATTCTTCCGATTCATAGCAAGAGGCTGTTTTAATCTGTCTGCCATGTTTTATGGTAGAGTATACAGTATATGTTCTATAATATTATACCGCGGTATAGTGTCACAGAGATATATCAAGGCCACAGACAGCGTACAATTTAACCTTCATGATGTTGATTTTGACATGAAGTCACATATGAAAGGGGCATATCAAAATTCATGCAATTTATGAAAGTTCATAGTTTCTTTCAAAGGCAATAAAACTACAATTTAAGACAACCAAGGCCAAATGCAGTGCGGATACAATTTATGATTCACGATGTAAACTGTGCACATACATTGCAGAGTCAAATGTGGAGAGGGCAGTATTCAAAAATCACATATTCACAGGAAGTGTAGTCGCATAATGCTGACTACCATTTGGCAATTGTTATTCATGTGTGAGAGCATTGGCCAATCATGAACAACTTGAAACAGTCTAGCAATACCACAAATCTGACAAATGCGAACAAGCCTGGTGCAAACAACCAGGTATCTAATTAGCTTGGTCCGTGGTAGCGTGCTATCTTAAATTTGAATAACACTATAAGTCAGTTGTAGAAAACTCAAAAATTGTTGATCGGATACAAGAAAGCTAGGACTAGTAACAGTTATTAAGTACCTGGTACGGTACTGTAAGGAGATGATTAGAATTATTTAGTCGAGGGATCTAAATTATGATGCAACTTCGGAAATGTCATGATATAACCATAGCAACGGAAAGTATTGCATTAGCAAGCCTCTCAAGTTGTTTTTCACAAAA
>JAIPMN010064336.1:1862-15017 GCA_020650975.1 Apostichopus californicus
ACAAGGTACAGATTTTTGAAAAATGAGGATGCAATTGGCGCCATTTGGTGCACCTTTTTGGCGATTTAAAACAACTTGCGATCGTTGAAGACCAGTGCTAATTTGAACTTAAAAAGCTAATAAATATAATTTTTAAAACAAACTGTTTTAGTGTGTCAGTTTCTTGAGTTCCTACCTTGACAAAACTCAAAGTAGTCTCATCTCACGTAATCAACCAGTCTGATAAGAATTTATTATAAATATATACCCCGGTTGTCACATTGTACCACATCAATTATCATTATGTAATTTAAAAACATCGGAAAGTTACATGCGATGGCGAGTGAGCCACAAAAATATAATTCCGCGATCATCATCATGATATACGTGTCTTGAGTATCGTCATCGTCATCGTCATCGTCATCGTCATCGTCACCACCATCATCACCACCATCACCACCACCACCACCACCACCACCACCACCATCATCATCATCATCATCATCATCATCAAAATCATCATCATCAAAATCATCATCACCACCAACACCACTTCTACCACCACCATCGTCACCATCACCAACATCCCCAGGATCTTAACCACCCTCACCACCACCACCCTCACCTCCACCACCACCACCATCACCACCATCACAATCACCACCATCACAATCACCACCATCACAATCATCATCATCATCACAATCATCATCACAATCATCATCTTCATCACAATCATCATCTTCATCACAATCCTCACCATCATCCTCACCATCATCATCATCAAAATCATCATCATCAAAATCATCACCACCAACACCACTTCTACCACCACCATCGTCACCATCACCAACATCCCCAGGATCTTAACCACCATCACCACCACCATCATCACCACCACCATCATCACATCCATCACCACCACCACCATCAACACCACCATCATCACTGACACCACCATCACCACCACCATCATCATCACTATCATCACCATACCATCATCGCCACCATTGTCACCACCATTGTCACCACCATCGTCATCACCATCATCATCACCATCATCATCACCATCATTATCACCATCATCATCACGACCATCATTATCATCACCATCAACATCACTACTACCATCACCACCATCATCATCACCACCACATTCATCACCATCATCACCACCATCATCATCATCACCACCACCACCATCATCATCACCTCCATCATCCCTACTACCACCACAATCATCACCACCATCATCACCATCACCAACATCATCACCACCATCAACGCCAACATCACCTCTTCATTATCATCACCACCACCATCACCACCGCCATCATCACCAACATCATTACCATCATCATCACCGCCATCATCACCGCCATCATCACCGCCATCATCACCATCATCATCACTACGGTCATCACTATCACCAGCACCATCAAACTTATCACTATCAACATCACCAGCATCGCCAGCATCGCCAACGCTTGCATCATCACCATTGCGATTCTGGTCATTTGTGTGAACACCATAACCATAATCACCACTTTTACTATTACCATCACCACCAGCATCACCATCACCCTCAACACCATCACAATCACCACCATCGTCATCACAATCATCAGCATCACCGCCATCACAATCATCCTTATCACCACTATTACAATCACTATCACCATCACCATTACCACTATCAGCATCATCATTACCATTCGCTATTTTGGTCAGTTGTGTGACCACAATAACTAAAATCACCATTTTTACCATCATGATCACCAACACCACCATCGTCGTCATCATCATGTTTACCATATATACTCCAAAATCATCATCATATGCATCATCATTAACATCATCATCATCACCATCATTGTCATCGTCGTCATCATCGTAGGGATCATCAATACCATCATTATCATCATCATCACCATCACCAGCAGCACATGATCCCAAAATGTTCATAATGATAAGCATCATGATTATTAACATCATCATCACCATCAACACCATCATCATCCCCTCCATCGTCATCACTATCATCATTATCATCATCACCACCATCATCATCACCATCATCATCATCATCATCATCACCATAACCACCAACATCATCAACATTGTTGCTAGTCTTGACATTTATGAGACCACCATCATCACTTTTATCTTATCATATTTCCATCTTTACCACAATATTCATTACAATCACCGTCCCCATCATAATCACCACCATTATCATCACCATCACTGTGTCCCTCTTGGTTTCCTTTTTTTCTTTATCTATTTCTTCCATTGCCATATCCTTTCATTCTTGTTTAACTATTTACTTTCCAAAATAAAAAAGAAAAGAAAAATATTAAACAATTTCTACTTCAAAAAAGCTGCACACATCACGAAGGCCTACCAACGATTTAAAACCAGACAGTGTCTAGACGTATCCATGGCAACCTCGATATACTTGTTTATCAGTAAATTCCAGGTGTTTGTATTAAGAAGGCGCCGTCTCTTCCATTGAATACAACTTCTTTTCATTGTATTGTTCAAGTATTTGATTGACAGGTGTTGAACAAAAGAAAATGCTTAAACTATTGAGAGTGTCAGTACAGTCAGATGTATCCTTCACAAGAACGAAAAAATAATGAAATAACTTCTATAGACTTTTAGGATAAAAAAAATCGTGTTCTGTCTGTGTAGAAAAGTGAAGAAATAGTTACCGTACAGATGTATCATATAAATGTGTTTTGTAGGGTATATATGACATGGCTAATTTTTGCAACCGGCAATTTGGTGACAAAACAGTGTACAGTATATAGAGATTAAGGAAGGGTCATAGGCCTTGTAGGTTTGGGAGGGGAGGGTGTGTGTGTGGGTGGAGGGAAGGGGGGGGATGGTGAGCAGAATACTGCACTTTTAGAAGGCATCTACAGTAAAATATTCTGAAATATCAAGCTAAAAACAGATATACTGTGTATGTTTCTACTGGAATGTTCCTCAAACAATGAGAATACAAGAGAAAAATATAATCGTGATTTTGATATTACTTAAATATAGACTGTTTTATTGGTCTCTACTGTCTCTACTGTGTGGAAATTGACTGTAATGTTATGTGGGTTAATAATATGCATACATCAAGAACTTCTTGTTGCATGGGGCGGGAAGGGGTGAGGGTGGTTGGGGTGGGGAGCAAAGGGTTGGATTGGAGGAGGTGAAAGACAGGTTGTTGATCAGAAGAGAGTGACGATACTAGTATGACAGAAGGAGACCTTGCTGAGTATGTATGTGTGTGTGTGTGCGGTGTGTGTGGGGGGGGGAGGGGGTGGGTGGGGGGGGGGTCTGGGTGCGTGGGGATAATTGGTGTTATTAACAAGATAATCCAAGTGTTATAAACATAGATTAAGGACATGGGGTAGGTGGTCCGGTATAATTGTAGGTGTTGGATTAGGGAATGTTTATGGTAATATAGTTGAGAGGGGTTCCATATAAATGGATGAAGAAAATTACAATCTCTTGAATTTATATCACTGTTTTTTTTTACTTAAATATCAATGTGCATTAATTATCAGTTAATTCATATATTAATTATGAAGTGAAAGAGTCTTGATGAAACATTGAGGTTGTTTTTTCCTTTCCTTTTTATCTTATTAATTTTGATTTTTGGGGGTTAATCTAAATGATCGAAGTTTGTGTATAATTATCAAGGGTTGCTTTAAACAAAAATGTTTATTTTTTTTTAATTCTGCAGTAATGGTGCCTCATATATTGATATAATTTAATGCTACTTTATTATTATTTCAATGAGATATGTTATTTTTAAGTGTAAGCTAGGGCCTCATATCTCTTTATTTAAACAAATTTCATTCTTCTGAAGAACTTATAGGGCAATTCTATGTGTTCTGTCTCATTTTGTCTCTATTTTACTCTCCCATTAATCATATTCCTCACCTGATGACTGTTCTTTCATTGTTAGTTTATTTATTTATTCAATTTCTTCTTCATTTGATTTGTTTTACTTCTACAATTATCTAAACTTATCAATAAACCCTTCAGTAATTAATAGATATAACTATATCAATAATTCTTATCTTGTTTACATCATTAGTATCAATTATTTTATTAATGACTTATAATATATACATTACTATTAATTATACTTACTCCAGTTGCTTGAATCTTTGAGAGTGTTGTACATAGTTTAATATTCCATTAACTTCATGTTTATTCATTTCTCTCCCTTCCTCTGTCTGTATGTACATAGTCTCTATTGTTGTTATGATTGGTAGAGAGAGACCAGAGGAAAGGATAATGTTCCCATCTTCATCAATCTTACTAAAGGACCAGCCTAGAGTCACACTGTATATGGGAATCTGAAGAAAGGAAAATAGTAAATAGAATTAATATCATCATGTTTGTTTACAGGATAAATACTTGGAAATTATAACATTATAAATAATTTAGGAATGTTAACTTCATGATTGTTTTTAATTCATATAAATCAAATTATATTTTGTTTATTTTAATCATGTTTTGTTATTGTTTTGTTGATTATATAATAATTAGTGGTTTGAATTTGATAAAAACGGGTAATTTTATTTCTAAAGTTAGTTTAATCTTCGTTTTATTTTATTTTTATTAAGTGATATTTGGTCGGGGTATTAGTAGAGTGTCTTAGTGTGGGGAGGCCGTGGATATGGTTTACACTCGTGAATGTTATGTTGTTATTGTCAAAGCGTGTGCAAGGGGTGAGAGATAAATAGACCGATGGGTGTCGTACTGGGTAGGGATGGGTGTGGAAGGGGTAAGGAGGGGTGGTTTACGCTTATACATATTAAATGTAATTTGTGTTGTACGGGGAGGTGGAAATCTGAAGAAAGGAACATAATAAATATAATTAATATATCGCTTTCTTAGGGTTTAAAATTTAATACATATTTTGTGTATAACTATTATATAATTATCATTAAATATATTTATTTTGTTATGTTTTAATCTTGAATGTGGTTTTATGGAGATATTAATTTCACAATCGGATCCTTTTTATGTTTACTGTTTTGTTTGTTTGTTACTATTTTTTTTGGGGGGGTGGGTGAAAGTAAATATTAATTTTATTATTTTTGATGATTTGTTTTTCAGGATAGCAACACGGTAACATGTGTTACAAGTGGCACATTTCAATAATGATCAAAGGTAAACGTTTTTAATTATGTATTCTTCCTACCAACAATGTGGTCGGGGAAATACATTTTAATATTAGATTTCTACAAGTTCCGTACTCACGTGACCCATTGACTGTGTACTTACATTATGACTGGACGCTTTCAGCAGGAGCTCTATGGCTGACCTCTGTACAGACACCGTGTCTTTGTTACTGATGACTACACCTTGTGAACACAACTCTGTAATAGTTTGAACGTCATCAGCCTATTAAACAATATATCACTGTATTAGCAATAACATATGATAAATGATAAGGTATAGAATAATAGTAAGGTAAAGAATGATAATTATTTATGAAAAGTATATATATGATCAAATTTCCCTTTCCTAGTCCTTACAATAATAACTAATATCTATGAAGATTGCTGTAGTGTGTGATGAGGCACGTTGGTTGTAACCTGTATGTAGGGTTACCATTTTTCTTTGAGCTGAAAGTGGGACTAATCTGGGGGAGCGGTCTAATGGGAGGGGGTGTCCCCCTCCCCTTTGCAAAAAGTTTTGATTTTGGGACCTACCTAGAAGCCAAATGGTGCAATATTTAAGGCTGATTTCACTAGGTTTGTTTGCCTAATATGTGGCCTATTTCAGAAATGTAATTCATGCTTTTTCTGGTTTGCACCACATTTACTCCATGCGGACTGGTGATAAAATTAATACCATGGTTGCACAACTACATCATCATGAAAAATATCCAAAAATGAACAGCACAACTCAAACTCAGTTCAGTCATGAATATTTGTCCCCTCCACTAATCTGCTTGAGGAGTCCCGGATTCTTCAACAGGTATGAGTGAAGAACATTGAACGTCCCACGTCAGTAACGATACTCAATTCTATCGCAACGACGCACGTGGATTCGTATTCCCGCACACTACAGGGTTACCATACCGAGTCGTCGTCTGCTACAGCAGCTAACAAGCTGTTTATGTACACATAACTTGGCGATTGCGAGTCTGATCCGAAAAACTTGTACTGCGTATATTCGTTTCCGGGAAAATCGGGACAATTTGTCTTACCGGCCGGGACGCTCACTTTTCCTTTCAAAGACGGGACAATCCCGATTAATCGGGACGGATGGTAACCCTACCTGTATGGGCTCATGAACAACACATACAGAACTTGTGTAAGGACCCAACTCCTGAAATCCGATACCATACCGTATATAGCCACAATGACCAGTTGCATTGTACGGGATGAATAAATGAGTGCAAGTATAAACAATTGATATTTAATCGTACATAACTGTCCATGGTAGACATTACAGAAAAAAAAAACAAAGGTTATACAAAAAAGTTTAAGGAAAGAAATAAACAGCAGGATGCTCATTATATTTTACCTCCACCTTTCACAGACCCACCCCCCCCCTCTCCTCTACATGCACACACACACATGCAAACACAACACATCCAGGCATATTTAATCCAAACAGAACAAAATTCTAACCAACCTTCTTCCATCGGCCGGATTGGAGATCAAGATGACAGGCATTACTCGGCCACAAAACTGAAAAACATAATTAAACGAAATCATTAAAGTACATTTATTAACTTTACCGGGGCTATGTATTTAAGACTCTCGATAAATTAAAACTAAGCTTAGATATATTATATAATTAACCTATTTTGACCTGCATGATTTTCATTTAGGATCACACTGGCCTACCATCAATATGACATTCGCCGAACATTCCCTCATAGGAATGAGCTAAACTCATCTTGCATGTTAACGACATTGAATTGTTTCAACAATTCTAAACCAACATTATGTATCAGCATTGGTACCATGTAGCAGAACAATTAGTAACATATATCAAAATGAAAGGAAGGATCACGGTACTTGCTGAATGGCAGTAAATATGTATTTACTTATTGTTTCCAGTCTAGTCTTTTACTGACGTAGATTTTTGAATATCACTAATTATGATATATATTCTATCATCTCACCAGTCCTGTTTAATTGTTGCATATACTCAATATTATTACTATCACTAATGACGTCGCAGTACTCATCTGATAATTGCCAACATTCATGTAACCCCAGTCTGTTTTTTTTTTCTGGTGTTATTTTGCCCTACCTTGAATCACCCTTTGATATTAGGGAGTTTGTTTGATATAATGCAATATAAATAAATCCATTTTAAATGTGTTATCAACAATAATCGCCACAGCACAGTAGAGTAGTTTAATATCACTCTGGTATAACAAATGTTTGTTAAATTACACAGTATGTGCTGTAACCATTATACCTTGTATTGTAACATACTGTAGTGCTAGCCATACCTTGTATTGTAACATACTGTAGTGTTAGCCATACCTTGTATTGTAACATACTGTAATGTTAGCCATACCTTGTATTGTAACATACTGTAATGTTAGCCATACTTTGTATTGTAACATACTGTAGTGTTAGCCATACCTTGTATTGTAACATACTGTAGTGTTAGCCATACCTTGTATTGTAACATACTGTAGTGTTAGCCATACCTTGTATTGTAACATACTGTAGTGTTAGCCATGCCTTGTATTGTAACATACTGTAGTGTTAGCCATACCTTATATTGTAACATACTGTAGTGTTAGCCATGCCTTGTATTGTAACACACTCTAGTGTTAGACATACCTTGTATTGTAACATACTGTAGTGTTAGCCATACCTTGTATTGTAACATACTGTACTGTTAGCCATACCTTGTATTGTAACAAAATGTAGTGTTAGCCATACCTTGTATTGTAACAAACTGTAGTGTTAGCCATACCTTGTATTGTAACATACTGTAGTGTTAGCCATACCTACATGTATTGTAACATACTGTACTGTTAGCCATACCTTGTATTGTAACATAATGTAGTGTTAGCCATACCTTGTATTGTAACAAACTGTAGTGTTAGACATACCTTGTATTGTAACACACTGTAGTGTTAGCCATACCTTGTATTGTAACATACTGTACTGTTAGCCATACCTTGTATTGTAACATACTGTACTGTTAGCCATACCTTGTATTGTAACATACTGTAGTGTTAGCCATACCTTGTATTGTAACATAATGTAGTGTTAGCCATACCTTGTATTGTAACATACTGTCGTGTTAGACATACCTTGTACACACATAGCCATACCTTGTACATTCCGTCTTTTTAATTCTTCTGGAATTTTCTCTGGTCTGATAGATTCAGGTAGTGTGCAGTTAACAAACCTGAGATATAAAAAAATATATATCAAATGATTGATGTTTCTCTTTAAATAGTAACAACCAGCTGACCTTATTATAGCCAGGTAACCTAATAACAAATAGAGCATACATAATTATATCGTATCAACAAAATGCAAATATTTGCAATTGAGATAACAGAGTTCTATTGCATATACCAACGCATAACATTCAAGTTTTTAAATACTGAATTTGAATGCTAGCACGGAATGACACCTTCTTACTTGTCTGGGTTGATAACACCTCGAGTACTGAAACGCGCCCTTCGCCCTAAGCCTATTACTCTCGTTCCACGCAGCACGAATAAAAGAAGCACTATGGCCCGCAGCTTTTTCTCTCGCTGCACCTGATCTATGGAACGGGCTTCCTTCCGAAATTCACATAATCACAGACTTCACCTATTTTAAATCACGCCTAAAAACACATCTCTTTTATTATAATCTTTACCAACACGCACCGTCTACATTTCACAATGTTCGTTGTATCCTTTATATATGACCTGTCAATCACATTGTAATGCGTCACGTGGTTAAACACCTGTACAGCTAAAGTACATATTATCATACATCTCTTAGTTACCGTGAATACATCAAACAAATGTACAGCTGAAGGTCACCTTGACAATCGGTAAACATGTTCGTCTGTTTAACTGCAATGTTAGCTAAGATAGTTTTCTTTCAGTTATGATGGCATCTTTGATTACAGAATTAAATTATTAAATAATTTCTTAATTTTTTGGGTAATTATCCCACACTTTCCTCTCCTTGTATTAATTTTATCTTGTAAGTTACTTACCAAAGTTTCCTGAATTTCTTAGACGGCAGTACATAGTTAAATAATCCTACAATATCGTCCTCAGTAAGTTCTGGTTGGTATCCAGTGTCTGCATTCACCAATAACTTCTCCAGTGATGCGAGGCTTGGTAGAGCAATACCAGACCGGAGGATGATGGTATTGTTGTCAACCTTACTGAAGGACCAAATCAGCTTTAGATCAGATATTGGTATCTGAAGAAAGATAAATAAAATAATAAACTTTAGTTTAGCTGCATGACCTCATTGACAGTACATATTATTGAACGTACTTACCGCTATTAACTGAATATTATTTATAGAAGTGCAAACGAAAGCAATAATAATGCCCCTTGTCCCTCTCAAATGAAAAACCATACCAAAGAAAACCTGCAAAATAACAAATTGATAAAAATAAATAAAAATAAAAATGAAATGAAAAAGAATATATTCATCAAACTACTGATGAGTAGATACCGAGAGTACGTAGAAAAGTCAAGTATGATTTAGACTGAAAAAGATCTGCTTTGCCCATAACAAATAAAGGAATAGCCTCCAGTATCAATGTAAACAAGTGATTGCAGATCTCGACTTAATTAAGTCATTTACGCTAAGCTAATGCCAACTGCTCTTCAACACCCCCCCCCCTCCCCCTAAGTCCTAACAGACTTACTCGACAAAACAACACATATGCCGGCTTTAATTTTTTTCATCATAGCTTGGTCTTCAAACACAAACTTATATGTACCATTCTTGAAAAAAAAACATGCCAAGAAGTAAATAAGGAAAGCGTTAAAATTAAATAATGTATTTGTGAAAATTAAACTATTTCTGTTTCAGGTCTGTACACTCATCGATCATCACATGAGTATAAGCGTGGTTGATAACGCTTCAACCTGCATACAGTAACGGTAAGAACGAACATGCCCTCCCGACACATACGGAGTAAACACGACCGACACACGCCCGTTTATACCGCTAACAGGTAACGACACGTTTATTGTGCAACACATTCAACGCCTATGAAGTTGTATATGCAATGTTTGTTGTAGGCTAATTCTTTGTCGTGTCTACTCTAGAGCAGTAGTTCAGCTAGGTCTAATATACATTGCGTTACAGCATTATCCACCACCCCCCCCCTCTCCCTCTGCCCTCTCCGTCTGCCCAGAATGAACTTTACATAACAAACAAACAATAACTGTCACGGCTGGGAGATATCTATACCTGATAATAAAACCCATTCCCTGAACCTAACAGCTGATAATAATGGTTTAGAACATGCAGACAGTATTTGTTTTAATTCTCTTTATATCTTTCTGGGTTAACGAACCCACACTCATCTGTACCAGTCTTGTATGATAACATGGTAAGATATAAGTTAGAAACTATTGTGTTGACATTACATGATATTTGTAAAAATGATTACTTTCCCCGTTTCTCGTACCCTACTCTGTACACTCATAGCGTGGTCATCCAGGCCTTGACCTATACACAGTCATCGCAAGAACGAAATGTTCGTCCCGACACATGCAGAGTAAATACAACCGACACACTCCCGTATGAACCGATTACAAGCTACCGCCACGTGAACTCTAGTCAGACGCTAGTTTATATTACAATATTTTGTTTCTACAACTGTAAAAAATATCCATGCATATAATATTCTCTCTAAAGTGTTTGTTGTCGGCTCATTCTTTGACGTGTCTAAAGTAGTAGCCTATTGTGCAGCTGCAAATGTTACAATATGTTACATCATCATAACTGCTATTATAAATATCTTTGCTAAATGTAAGCGACATACTACTACTATCACAGATCTCAATGTGTCCGCACTACCAAATACATTAACACTACCAGTACCAGGGCTCTCGGAATGTCTGATTAGATTGGGGCCCACTTATATGTTATTTGGTCTCTATACCTACAGATTAGTGTCGAATTAATTACTATCATAAAAACAGTTATATTCCTTAACACAAGCCATTTAAATTAGTATACAGCAATGTTTTACGGCCAGTGGTAAAGTCCTAGCCTATCTTGACAGAAATAAACAAACCTATTACTAGTACTAGGTCTAGCCTAACCATCCAGAATTGGTCTACATTATTTGCAGTACTATAATTACACTTACCTTGAAAGCAATATTGTTTTAGTAGGATTATATCTTAAAGCGGTGATGAACGTATAGGCCTAGGCCTAGACTTCACATATCCTAACTGCGTATGTCCAAATGAAAGATCCGTTTTCAACACAGTCAAAACACCTTTATGTTGCAATGGCCGATGCGCCTGTATTGACGCGGCAGGTTGAATGGCTGACATACCAATAACTGCGTACATTATTGTAGTAGTATACATACTAACAGGCAACGTCACGTAAACGATATGTCATATAATGATTATGCAACACATTCCACGCCTATAAATCTGTCTATACAATGTGTGTTGTAGGCTAATTCTAATTCTTTGTCATGTCTACTCTAAAGCAGTAGTACAGCTTGGCCTACTATACATTGCGTTACAGCATTATCCACCACCCGCCCCCCTCCTCCTCTTCCCCGAACAAACTATACATAACAACAAACAATAACTGTCACGGCCGGGGGATATCTATACCTGATAATATAACACATTAGCTACACATTACTGCTGACATTAACGGTTTATAACATGTAAACAGTCGTTTGTTTAAATTCTCTTTATATCTTCCTGGGTGTACGAACCCACACTCTGTACCAGTCTTGCATGAGAACATACGTTAGACAAGATATAAGAGATACTGTAAGTTAGACAATATTGTGTTGATATTACATGATAGTTGTAAAAATTAAAGTTTCTATTATTTTTCCCGTTTCTCGTTCCATACACTTCACACTCATGGATCATCACATTAGCATTATCTTGGTTAATCAGGCCTGAACCTACATACAGTAATCGCAAGAACGAACTTTTCGTTCCGATACATGCAGGGTAAATACAACCGACACAAGCCCGTATGAACCGCTTACAAGCTACCGCCACGTAAACTATAGTCAGACGCTAGTTTATATTATATTTTGTTTTTATAACTGTAAAACAAATTCCATGTATATGATATTCTATCAAAAATGTTTGTTGTAGGCTAATTCTTTACCGCGTAAAAGCTTATTGCACAGCTGCAAATGTTACAATATGTTACAGCATCATAAATGCTTCAGTAAATATCTTTACTATACGTGAGCGACATTACCCCAATCCATGTACTACTACCACTCTCAATGTGACGGCACAACGAAATCATATCCATTATCACTACCAGTACCAGGGTTAACTCGGCTCTCGGAATGTCTGATTGGATTAGGGCCTACTGGTCTGTTACTCGGTCTCTATACGTATGAATTAGTGTCGAATTAATGAATATCATAAAAACAGTTATATTCCTTAACATATGCCATTTTAAATTAGCCTACAGCCATGTTTGGCGGCCAGTTGTCCTACTCCTAGACTATCTTGACAGAAATAAACAAACATGTTACAAGTACTAGCCTAACCATCCAGAACTGATGTACATAATGTGCAGTACTACTTACCTTGAAAGCATGCAAGATTGTTTAAGTAGGACTATAGCCAAAAGCGGTGATAAACGTATATGCCTAGGCCTAGACTTCACATATCCTAACTGCGTATGTCCAAATAAAAGCTCCGTTTTCAACACAGTCAAAACAACGTTATGTTGTAATGGCCGATGCGCCTGCATTGACGCGGCAGGTTGAATGGCTGACATACCAACACCTGCGTACATTATTGTAGCAGTGTAAGTAGTATACATACATACAATTGAACATATGTTATATATAAGCTGTGCATAGTCTACTGAGCGGTGAATAGCCAAATACTGTGCAGCCGATCCGATCAAATCAAACATAAACAACATTGTTTGGATCGGGGAAACAGTCGATATTAAGTGGGGGCGCACTCCCAAA
>JAIPMN010064337.1:0-10696 GCA_020650975.1 Apostichopus californicus
CTTACATATTGTTGGATAGACAACGCTGTATGTAACAGTTTAAATGTATAGATATAAATACACGGTAAACAGTGTATACATACATCCGTGCATTAAAGCGTTATACAAAAGCGCATAGACACTTTCGTTGCGTCATAGATATTGTAGTTGCGCTTACTTTTCGTTGGATAGACAAAGCTGTATGTTATAGTTTAAATGTATAGATATAAATACACAGTAAACAGTGTATACATACATTCGTGCATTAAAGCGTTATACAAAAGCACATATTATTTCGTTGCGTCATAGATAGGGTAGTTGCGCTTACATATTGTTGGACAGACAATGCTGTTTGTTATAGTTTAAATGCATAGATATAAATACACAAAAAAAAGTGTATACATACATCCGTGCATTAAAGCGTTATACAAAAGCGCATATATACTTTGATTGCGTAATAGATAGGGTAGTTGCCAATACTTTTTGTTGGACAGAAAACGCTGTATGTTATAGTTTAAATGTAAAGATATGAATACACGTTAAACAGTCATTACAGACATCCGGGTATTGAAGCGTTATACCAAAGCGCTTAGATATTTTGGTTGCGTCATAGCTAAAGTCGCGCTTATTTTTCGTTGGATAGACAAAGCTGTATGTTATAGTTTAAATGTATAGATATAAATACACAGTAAACAGTGTATACATACATTCGTGCAATAAAGCGTTATACAAAAGCACATATAATTTCGTTGCGTCATAGATAGGGTAGTTGCGCTTACTTTTCGTTGGATAGAAAAAGCTGTATGTTATAGTTTAAATGTAAAGATATAAATACACAGTAAACAGTGTATACATACATTCGTGCATTAAAGCGTTATACCAAAGCGATTAGATACTTTGGTTGCGTCATAGATAGGGTAGTTGAGATTACTTTTTGTTGGACAGACAACGCTGTATGTTATAGTTTAAATGTAACGATATAAATACACGTTAAACAGTGTATAAATACATCTGGCCATTAAAGCGTTATACAAAAGCGCATAGATACTTTCGTTGCGTCATAGATATTGTAGTTGCGCTTACTTTTCGTTGGATAGAAAAAGCTGTATGTTATAGTTTAAATGTAAAGATATAAATACACAACAAACAGTGAATACATACATCCGGGCATTGAAGCGTTATACCAAAGCGATTAGATACTTTGGTTGCGTCATAGATAGGGTATAGTTGCGCTTACTTTTCGTTGGATAGACAACGCTGTATGTTTTAGTTTAAATATGTAGATATTTAAATAAACGTTAAACAGTGAATACATACATCCGGGCATTATAGCGTTATACAAAAGCGCATATATATTTAGGTTGCGTCATAGATATTGTAGTTGCGCTTACTTTTCGTTGGATAGAAAAAGCTGTATGTTATAGTTTAAATGTAAAGATATAAATACACAACAAACAGTGAATACATACATCCGGGCATTGAAGCGTTATACCAAAGCGATTAGATACTTTGGTTGCGTCATAGATAGGGTATAGTTGCGCTTACTTTTCGTTGGATAGACAACGCTGTATGTTTTAGTTTAAATATATAGATATAAATAAACGTTAAACAGTGAATACATACATCCGGGCATTATATCGTTATACTAAAGCGCATATATATTTAGGTTGCGTCATAGATATTGTAGTTGCGCTTACTTTTCGTTGGATAGACAAAGCTGTATGTTATAGTTTAAATGTAAAGATATAAATACACGAAAAACAGTGAATATATACATCCGGGCATTAAAGCGTTATACCAAAGCGATTAGATACTTTGGTTGCGTCATAGATAGGTTAGTTGAGATTACTTTTTGTTAGACAGACAACTCTGTATGTTATAGTTTAAATGTAACGATATAAATACACGTTAAACAGTGTATAAATACATCCGGCCATTAAAGCGTTATACAAAAGCGCATAGATACTTTCGTTGCGTCATAGATATTGTAGTTGCGCTTACTTTTCGTTGGATAGAAAAAGCTGTATGTTATAGTTTAAATGTATAGATATAAATACACAGTAAACAGTGTATACATACATTCGTGCATTAAAGCGTTATACAAAAGCACATATTATTTCGTTGCGTCATAGATAGGGTAGTTGCGCTTACATATTGTTGGACAGACAATGCTATTTGTTATAGTTTAAATGCATAGATATAAATACACGAATAAAAAGTGTTTAAAAACATGTGTGCATTAAAGCGTTATACAAAAGCGCACAGATACTTTGATTGCGTAATAGATATGGTAGTTGCCATTACTTTTTGTTGGATAGACAACGCTGTATGTTATAGTTTAAATGTAAAGATATAAATACACGTTAAGCAGTCAATACAGACATCCGGGCATTGAAGCGTTATACCAAAGCGCATAGATACTTTGGTTGCGTCATAGATATTGTAGTTGCGCTTACATATTGTTGGATAGACAAAGCTGTAAGTTATTTAGTTTAAATATATAGATATAAATACACGGTAAACAGTGTATACATGCATCCGGGCATTAAAGCGTTATACACAAGCGCATATATAGATACTTTCGTTGCGTCATAGATAGGGTAGTTGCGCTTACATATTGTTGGATAGACAATTCTGTATGTTATAGTTTAAATGTATAGATATAAATACACAGTAAACAGTGTAGAGATACATTCGTGCATTAAAGCGTTATACAAAAGCGCTTAGATACTTTGGTTGCGTCATAGATAGGGTAGTTGCGCTTACATATTGTTGGACAGACCACGCTGTATGTAATAGATTAAATGTATAGATTAACATATACACGGTAAACAGTGAATACATACATACGTGCATTATAGCGTTATACAAAAGCGCATAGATACTTTCGTTGCGTCATAGATATTGTAGTTGCGCTTACATATTGTTGGATAGACAACGCTGTATGTAACAGTTTAAATGTATAGATATAAATACACGGTAAACAGTGTATACATACATCCGTGCATTAAAGCGTTATACAAAAGCACATATAATTTCGTTGCGTCATAGATAGGGTAGTTGCGCTTACATATTGTTGGACAGACAATGCTGTTTGTTATAGTTTAAATACATAGATATAAATACACGAAAAAAAAGTGTATACATACATCCGTGCATTAAAGCGTAATACAAAAGCGCATATATACTTTGATTGTGTAATAGATAGGGTAGTTGCCATTACTTTTTGTTGGATAGACAACGCTGTATGTTATAGTTTAAATGTAAAGATATAAATACACGTTAAACAGTCATTACAGACATCCGGGTATTGAAGCGTTATACCAAAGCGCTTAGATATTTTGGTTGCGTCATAGCTAAAGTCGCGCTTATTTTTCGTTGGATAGACAAAGCTGTATGTTATAGTTTAAATGTATAGATATAAATGCACGGTAAACAGTGTATACATGCATCCGTGCATTAAAGCGTTATACAAAAGCGCATAGATACTTTCGTTGCGTCATAGATATTGTAGTTGCGCTTACTTTTCGTTGGATAGAAAAAGCTGTATGTTATAGTTTAAATGTATAGATATAAATACACAGTAAACAGTGAATACATACATTCGTGCATTAAGCGTTATACCAAAGCGATTAGATACTTTGGTTGCGGCATAGATAGGGTAGTTGAGATTACTTTTTGTTGGACAGAAAACGCTGTATGTTATAGTTTAAATGTAACGATATAAATACACGTTAAACAGTGTATAAATACATCCGGCCATTAAAGCGTTGTACAAAAGCGCATAGATACTTTCGTTGCGTCATAGATATTGTAGTTGCGCTTACTTTTCGTTGGATAGAAAAAGCTGTATGTTATAGTTTAAATGTAAAGATATAAATACACAACAAACAGTGAATACATACATCCGGGCATTGAAGCGTTATACCAAAGCGATTAGATACTTTGGTTGCGTCATAGATAGGGTATAGTTGCGCTTACTTTTCGTTGGATAGACAACGCTGTATGTTTTAGTTAAAATATGTAGATATAAATAAACGTTAAACAGTGAATACATACATCCGGGCATTATAGCGTTATACAAAAGCGCATATATATTTAGGTTGCGTCATAGATATTGTAGTTGCGCTTACTTTTCGTTGGATAGACAAAGCTGTATGTTATAGTTTAAATGTAAAGATATAAATACACAACAAAACAGTGAATACATACATCCGGGCATTGAAGCGTTATACCAAAGCGATTAGATACTTTGGTTGCGTCATAGATAGGGTATAGTTGCGCTTACTTTTCGTTGGATAGACAACGCTGTATGTTTTAGTTTAAATATGTAGATATAAATAAACGTTAAACAGTGAATACATACATCCGGGCATTATAGCGTTATACAAAAGCGCATATATATTTAGGTTGCGTCATAGATATTGTAGTTGCGCTTACTTTTCGTTGGATAGACAAAGCTGTATGTTATAGTTTAAATGTAAAGATATAAATACACGACAAACAGTGAATATATACATCCGGGCATTGAAGCGTTATACCAAAGCGATTAGATACTTTGGTTGCGTCATAGATAGGGTATAGTTGCGCTTACTTTTCGTTGGATAGACAACGCTGTATGTAATAGATTAAATGTATAAGATATAAATACAATATACACAGTGTATACATACATCCGTGTAAAGCGCATGTTTATTTTGGTTGCGTCATAGCTAAAGTCGCGCTTATTTTGTGGACAGACAACGCTGTATGTTATAGTATAAATGTATAGATATAAATACACGGTAAACAGTGTATACATACATCCGTGCATTAAATGTATAGGTATAAAGAATCGGTACATAAAGTAAGCAAACAAAATGAAGATGTCAAAAATGAGGCTCGATGACGTAATATTCATCATGGACATGGACATGAGACATACATAAAAGATATGGACTTGCGTATTGTTTACAGATAGTGAAAGCTGGTGTAAATAGTTAACAATCGGATTGACTAGCATGGAATATATACATAACTCTTCGCAGAGCGGGAGAGCGAGATCATATAGACATAGAGTATGGGGGGGGGGGGGGGAGTAAGGGCGAGCACATTTTGGTAACTATTCAATAACCGTTGAACAGTCCAAAGAAATGACGGTTTACCCATAACCAAAATTCAACCTGTTAACCTATTAATATCGAAACGGTTATCAGTTTGATGAAAGCATATAGGTTTTGGTTCTTTCTTTAATGTTTTGATTTTCTATGGAAGAGCCTCGGCGACATGCACATGATTTCAAAAGTGTGAAGGTCGGTGGGGAGTGGGGGGTTCCAAAATTTCTCCCGACTGAGTTTGGTAGGGCGTGGTTGAATGCGAAGATGTATATTTTAGATTATAAGTTAAGTCTACAATTAAGTCTCAGCGCAAAGTTGTGCTATACAATGCTTGTGAATTTGAAGAGAAAAAAAAGACTGAACCCTTTCCCTCGGCTGGTGAAGGTGGGAGGGGAGCATGTGCCCGGCCTCCTCTTTCGAGCGCCTTTGGAGAGCCTCCCCAGCCCCCCCCCCCCACCCCACCTTGGACACCCATGCTTTTTCGGTGCGACTTTGGAATTATGTTTTTGCAGGTATCTTGTGATTCCTTTAAAGTGGCCATGACACAAACATTTCAACGTTCTGTCTTTTTGGGATCCATCTAAGCATGTTCTCTAGAACATATATCAACCATTCTGTCAGTTCAAAACTTGATTTATCCCTTCGAAAATTGAGAATTAATTTACCCTCTTCGGGCTTGAAAAGTTCGTTCGACCGAAAATTTTCCTAATCTCATGACGTCAAGTGACGTCATCTTAGGAACACGATTTGCTCTCGCTGATTCCTCCGAACATATATAATACTTACACTACGACAAGTGTACATACATACACAAAACAATCGATAACAAGTCGGCGCGAAATCAAATCTAAATTTCCCGTGGAATGTCAGATTTAGAACCAAATGCGGCAACCGAAGTTCAAAGTGATAGTGGTTCTTCACCAGGCAGTGAAATTGGGCTAGAATTAGAGTGCCCTTTCTCATATTCGAAGCAGAGAGTGAAGGCGATGATCATGCCAATATTGAACCGAACGTTGAGGGTGGACCTGAGGTGTTACTGTTAGGCAACTGTTAAGCAACCGTATCAGTTTGAGCCTGTTAAACGAGCCGAAATTGAAGCTCCACAACATATCGAAGAAGAAACCCGTTCGGAACTATTGCAAGGAACATACAACGTGGTAAGAATTCATTAACGAAGCATATAAAACAAAATCCATTCCATTTTGTGTTGTTGGAATTCGCGGAACTGTCTAAATCGTATTGTGCGTTGTGTTACGGTGACTTACAACCATAGAATCCTTACAACCCATATGTACAGTGTGTTGGCTATGTATGTATACATGTACAGTATGGTGCGTAGTACTACTAGTAGTAGTAGTAGGGTTGGTTGCAGACTGAAAGTTTGGCTCGGGGATGTAAGCTGCATTATGCAGCCATGTTAGGTAGGCATATGTGTCATTTTATACTTATTATTACTAGGCTAGTAGGCCTACTTAGGCCTGGAGTTTTGCAAATCAATTGTCTGAAACAAAAGAATGTTTCATGAAACATGGAAGGTGTACATTCACAACAAATGTAACTGTACATTGTATCCCTGCTTGTTATTGTGGACATCATGGGCCAACATTAATACATTTTTAACTTTCATAATTTATTTTCAGGCAGTACAGATACATAGCCTACGGTCAACAGGTTCAAAGGTGCTGGGGGTTCCTAGCAAGACACGTCAGGGTTGTGCTACAATCATGTGCAGTCCAAAGGATCAGTGATTTTCCAGCCAATGGTCATTACACTGGATTCAATCTGCCAATAGAAAACTCAATTGTATAGGAAGCCTTGGTTGAGAAATCCCTCCAGAAACACCTTTTCTATTCTACGATTGTGTTGGATTATCAATCCGTCAGGGTTCCCTCAGTGTTGATATATTGAAATTCAAGACTTTTAATTAAGAATGAAATGGTTATTTTCCAGACCCAACATCAACAATGAAAGAAAAGGCATGCTTTGAAGCATTTGGACACATGTTTTGTCGTGACCGTGATGTCATATAATATGTGCATAAGTGAACGGGCAGAGACCTTTTTAGGAGCATTTACCTCCCAGACATGTTTGCTTCGTACCTTTAATCTGGAAGCCAAAATATCCTTATTTCCAATGATATTATGACAGAAAGTCATAATAAGACCACTGGAGGCAGCAGAACTCTTGAATGTTTAGACTTTGTTTCTTCAGCAGCAGGTGGTTTGTTTTACAATCTTTCTTCAGAAACTCAGCAGTACACCCTGTTAATGGTCTTCGGTTGTTTTAATGCGTACATGTGATGCTGTGTTTCACGTTGCGCGTCAGTGTTGTACGTGTCGTCGTGCGTGGATAACATTGTTGATGTGAGTTGCGTTGTGCAGTGTTTCTTGGTTTAAATTACCCTTTATTCTATTTGCTTCTGGTTTATTCTAATTAATTTGTCACAACAACGATTGATAGCGATGGACATGCATCTGTTTTGTAGGCTTAAAGCCAACAATTCCATGTAAGTTGTTTTTCTGTAAACCTCCTTTGATGTCACAAATTACATTAGTGTAATTTAAGAATGATAATGTCTATGAAAAGTATACAGTTTTACTTTTATGTCATATAATACAATGATTGTTATTAATGTTGGTTTAGTCACAGGCTTGTTCAGATTGTCCAGAATGACTGTCTAGAACTGATATTGAATAAACTTTGTACAATGATTTAAGATTTGAACTACGTTGTGTGAATTTTTTGGCTCTGTGACTGTTTAAAATAAATCGCCCTTTGGAATATAATCTTTTTAACTACTTTTTTTTACCCATCCCCATCACCCCAACAAAAAAAGGTTTTCTTGGAATACGAATAAGAAATATTATTGCCATAAATAACTGACCCAGGATATTCCAGAAATAAATAAATTATAACACAAGAAGATGTAACCCATCCCTTCTGAAGCTAACCTCATAGCTTATTACTACACAGTAGGGCAATGGAAGGGGTGTTAATTTAGATGATACAGCAAAATCTCTTCGTCTATTGCGACTTCAGTGTGCAACGCTTATACTGGTACTACTAGTGCTCAGCCGCGCTCCCTCCAAAGGATCGCCACTTGTCCCACTGGAGGTTTCCTGTTCCCGGTTCTGGTCTTCGGAGTTTTTAATGTGGATTACTTGGCAGAAGAACGACTCGTTTATGTCGACCCGTTAAAGCCCATTTGTTTTATTTCCTAAGAAAGGAGGGATCGTAGTTTGCTTCCGTGAAGTGTTCGCTACATACGGAGCTGTACACTGGCTAGGCCCAGTGAAATCGGCGCTGGTGTTCTGCACTAACTTGGTCATAGTCGCCGTGTTTTTTTCGTCCTTCGGCCATCGATGAAGGCTAATTGCATGGGTTATGACATATCTGTAGCCCCCAACAACACAACGGACCGGCGTTTCTCTCGGATATTTTACAACATGTTGTAAAACAAACTTGAAATTACTAACGATATAGCGTTAATACAGTGGTTGTTCTCTCAGTGTAAATGTGCGTGTATGTGGGACGCTATGATCGTTGCGCATCCGGTACATGCCTGGGCTTGGCACTTGTGTTCCTAACATGACGTCATCGTTGTCTTGTTTTGAAATCGTATTTTTCAGAGGTCTGTTTTCGGATACGATTATTAAAACGTTAATTTCTAATTAGTCCTTGATGTTTTGAAGGTGATGAGGATATTTTTGAACATAGATTTTCTGATAGATTTAGAGGAAGTTACTCTCGATTAGTAGGATTTTTCATGACATGGCTTCTTTAACGGCTGTGAAGGATATGGTACCATCAAATTGTGACAAATTCAAAACAAAGTACAGCAAGTAATTCAAGCAACCTGTTTCGTTTCATTTCTAAATTTTCAGCATAGATTTTTATTTTCACAAAGTTTAATCAAGTAACTGGTTAAAAGTTGACGTTTTCGAGGAAGTGTCTCTTCTTGCCCGCAAAGCTCAGATTAGCTACTAACTACTGTATAGTGCTACCAAGTAGCCAACGAGAAACTTCCGCTCGATTCTTGTATGGAAAGCATTACATCTTTGTTCATATGTTAGAAAGTTGGGCACGTATGATAACCATTGTAAAACTGTATTAATATGTATCGTATCCAAACAAGTTTGGCTATAGCTTTAAATTGTCAAATCATGATATATAATCCCAGATATCGGCAAATCGCCACGAAATCTATTTTGAACCCACCTAGCATACACGCTAGGCTAGCGTAGTTAATGTTGAAAGTTTTAAAAAGTTTTGAAAGTTGTTAAAGTTTGAAATGGACTTTCTTGAGGTATCGTACATAACACTTACACAAACAGTTACCATTGGTCTGTATATACTTAAACGTAGCTTTTATCTTTACGTAACAATTCATAAACACTTCAAGATCCTTGAAATATCTGGACTACTCATTTATGGCAAATTCGATGATGACGTCGATTCCTCAGTGTCTTCATAATGTTATGTTAATCCATTGTTTCGAAAATTCTAATATCAATGACATTCAATCATTTGTCCTTCACAAATTCAGATTTTCAGGGAAGGACCCAGGATTTTAAAAAGGAGGGTTGTGGTCCTGAGGACGTTGAAGCCAAATCCAATAAGAGGTTGATGTGGGGGGTCTCCTTCCGAATAAAACAATTAGGTCCATATTTACGTTTACACGCAAGATTTTGCTAAAACTACTTTCAATTTCTTTGTGGAGTTGACACAAGTGGAGGGGGTTGTCTCACACCCCTTGGATGCGAGACTGATGTCATTGCGGCCTTAACAGACACATGTTTACTAATGACATTCAAATACTGTTATTATACTGGTTGTTGAAGTACGGAATGCAAACATTTTGAGATAAATTTGTGGTTTGCAATCTCAACTCAAAGTCACCTGTCCCACTGTCCCTCGATGATCTTGCATTTCTACATTGACCCTTTCCGCAGCTCATGTAACTGAGTCCACCCCCCCTCCCTCACCCCTCGAAGTCTCCCGAGAGCCGTCGTAAGACGACCACGAGAAAATTAGTACAATTTAGTATTCTTCCATGGTTGTGATGGGATGAGAGTGGTCAGGAAGGCGTCAGATTTATTGGGGGATCCCCATTCACGCAAGAAGGAATGAACCAGGAGAAGAAAGAACGTGAGATATAGAACACATAAACTTTAATCTGTCAGTTGGCCACAACTATCTAGCCACCTCACCCAGACCTCCACATATGATTCCTCACCTGACCAGATTCCTAAACAGTATATTGGGTAATTTTTAGCCGTATAACATTGTTAAAAAAATGTGATGTTTACGGTAGAATATACCGGTATAGCCAGGACGCGTGCTCGACGTAATTTAACAGTAGTTTTTGAAAAACGGTGCGACGGCTTTTTTGAAAGGGTACATTCGAACAATAAAATGACGTCATTAGAATCAAGATAAAGAACAGCTCCTTTCATGTACACTATTTCCTACTGTAACCAGCTCAATTTATTATACATACTCCATAAATGGACAACTCTTTTCGTGGAATTAACGTCTAATTCTAATTTTAAAAGGCGAACTGCAGCTTTATAAGTCATAAATGGTTTAGAGCCAAGTCAACTATATATTTATTTATATAT
>JAIPMN010064338.1:0-17384 GCA_020650975.1 Apostichopus californicus
ATATATAGGTTTATGTTAATATATTTTAGACAAAATTGAAAATAGTGCTTTATAGGCAATGACACTTCGTTGATGGGCATCTTTGTTTGTAAAGGAATTTAAACTGAACTTGAAGCTTTGGCAATCGGCTCATCATGCCCCAATTGATAGCCTGCATAGCTCCTAAAACACAATACTGTACTTAGTAATACCTAGCCTAATTTTACAAACGTGCAAATTTGCACTTGAGCATGTTCCAGTTCTGTCACAGTTATTTCTTCAACAAAGAAACTCAAATGGGACTTTACAGTTCACTAGATGCACATGCAAAAAAACAAAAAGTTTCTTCAGGTTTATTTGGAAACAAGTTTTTTAATTGATGGAATAGGTACAGTAACTGAAATTTCCTTGATTATTTTAAACTTGTGTAAAATTTTGTCATTTAATAAACTACCAAGGGTGATAGATTATTAAACAGAACTTTGCTACTGAGAGATTTTAAGAACCTGTAACATTGAATTAAGGAAATTAAAGTCTCAGTACTTGATCGCCAAATTTAAACTTCGACCTTTCCAGCTTACTGCAAGTTTCAGAATATCAATATCCATTAGTTTCATTGAGTTATCTGTCGTTAAAAATTGTGAGCTGAATAAAATTCGCCAGATTCGTTAACACTTCTGTAGATTCTACAAACTTCAATCAAAATTTGTAAGCCACACCCATCAGATTATGCACCAATCAAATCTCTCTGTTTTGTTTACGATCGTTAGGCCTAGGACTACTTTCACTTTTGTGGCTAGCCTGTCTTAGGTCCCTTCTCTTGAATAATATCCTTCTCTCGGTCTTAATGATGTACAGTAGCTTGCAAAATTGTGTCATTTCCTTCCATTGCAATGAATAAACAGGTGTTTTCAGACATTTCGTACCTGGAATTATAAAAAGTAGACGATATAAGTATAGGACTGGGATAAAATCTTGATGGGACTGCATGTGTAGACAATTTCGATATCATTTATGTAATGAACATGCTGACATGGGCGGTCGCAGTGATTTTACGGTAAATCGTTCATGCCATAAGGGCAACAGAAAATAAATTTCTTTCGATTGCGACAGATTTTCTGTAATAAACCCACCTGGTCAGATTGCATTTAGAATAAGAACATTGAATCTACTTCGGAAGTTTGTTGTCCTAATTTCATCAGCAAACAGATATTGAGACTTTATCAAGTTTGAAAAAACCATAATGGATAAGCGCTGTGTTGAATGGAATGATGTCATTCAGTCACTTTCATTGGTGACGAAAATTGTAATTCAACTTTGGGAAGGGTAACTTTTGTCACTTGAATGCTTAAATTACCTTGTCATACAGTAATGATTCCAAAGCAATTGGTTTCATTTTTTGCCTTTTGTGGCATTAAATTTTGTTGTTAAAATACCACCGGCATGTTTATATTAACTACTGACATTATTTTCTTTTTTACTTATGGCATTGAAGAGTTTAATTGCAAATATCAAAACTTGGCACTATTTACTCTAGCAGAGTGCAAAGTTCTTATAAACTATACAAGCTTACCAGAACTGTGCAATGACAAATATCACATGCTGGTCCAATAACTGTTATAATTTCATTCCAGAAAGTATTTTGAACCTGCCATATAAGAATCAAATTGTACCATGTTCTTGCTAGTATACTGCAGTATTGGTGGTATAGAAAGAGATTTAGGAAGTACTGATTTTCTGTCTTTATGACCAGACACAAACAAAAGGAACCACCATTGTGTTGGAATCTTTGATGTTTTGTGGTTCCTGTGAGATGTCAGTTGGTAACCTGTGTAGTACAGTAAATGAGCTTAATTAGGAAAGATTATAATGTAGACTGACCACCATTCAAAGACTAGCAGGGCTAAGTTAAGTTTTGTGCACATACAGTATAGTACAACATATCACATTTTTCTAATCAGTTTATGCACTGGGGAAGAATTGTATGCCATAGATATTCTTATGCATTGTAATCACAGAATGAATTTATCATAGCTGTCATGGAATTTATTCTCTTTAAACATACATTACCTGCTCTTACATGTCAAAGCTGGCCTGAAATGTAAGTGACAGTCAGTGATGGTGCTGTGAATGGTTGGGGGGGGGGGGGGATTGGTAAGAAGTTGGCACTTGCCTCAACGTTTCTCTTTATTGGCATTGTATGAAAGGTTCAACAAGTTTCTAGGGTTTAGTTACTCTTTTACATGCCTACACAGAAAGTTTCCTCAGAAGTATGCCTTAAAGTATACATCTTACCAGCTGTATTTATATGAATTTTCTACATACAAACACAGCCAGGATGCATTTTCAAAGTATTGTGCTTACCCTCCAAAGTTGGCTCTCATTCTTGTACAATTTCTCCAACTCAAAAATGTTTAACAATGCCATTGATCAAAGTGCAGTACATTATGTAGATAAAACAGCTAAATACATATATAGCAAACTTTTTTTCCTTGCCAGAGGCAAATGGAATCTATACTGTGTGTGTATGTATGCATCTGCTTTTAAACATGATAGCTCAAAAAGTACAAGGTGGATCAAAGTTAATATTTGGTATGCAGACACGCCTTGGTGAGTTCTAGATTCCTATTGAATTTCTAGAGGAAAAAAGGTTGATTTGTGGTCACCATAGGTTAAAGTTTGACATTAAACCTGGTAAACATAACTGCTAAAAAGCTTGGATAAACTTACTGTACCTACTATGTTGATGGCATATATGTGCATACGTGTATACATTTGATGCTGCTTGTGAACATGATATCTCAAGAAGGGTAACCTTGAGGGATCTCACACTTGGCATGTGGATGCCCTATATTGAGTACAAGAACCCTTTTGTTTTTGGTGGAGGTCAAAGTTCATTTGGGGTCACCAGAGGTCAAACTGAAAACATTGTAAACATGATATCTCAAGAAGGGAAACAGTAATGAATCTTATACTTAGCATGTAGATGCCCCATATTGAGTTCAAGAAACCTTTTGTTTTTGGTAGAGGTGCAAGGTCATTTAGGGACCTTGTACATCTATGTAGGATGCCCTTGTTGAGCGCAAAAACTCTACTGAAGAAGGTGGAGGTCAATGGCCATTTGTGGTCACTAGAGGTCATATTGTGAATACATTCTAAACACCATATCTCAAGAAGTTTAACCTTGAATGATCTTATTCTTAATATTTAAATTCCCCTTGGTGAGTGCAAGAATCTTATTGAAAATGGTTGAGCCTCAAGGTCATTCGAGGTCACCAGAGGTCAATCTCTAGAAACCTTGTAAACACGATATCTTCTCAAGAAGTGTAACCTTGAGGGATCTTATACTTGGTATGTGGATCCCCCTCGGTGAGTAAAAGAACGTTATTAATGTGGTGGAGTTCAAAGGTCATTTGAGGTCACCAGAGGTTAAATATTGAAAACATTGTAAACACTGTATCTCAAGAATGGTAACCTTGAGGGTATGTATAGATCTTCCTGGTGAGCAAAAAAAACCTATTGAAAATGGTGGAGGATGTGAGATGTCATTTGAGGTCACCAGAGGACAAACTGTGAAAACCTTGTAAACATATCTCAAGAATGCTTGGCATGTGGATCCCCCTTGATGGGCCCAAGAAGCCTATTGAAATGGTCAGAGGTCAAACGTGGAAAACCTTGAAAACTTGCAATTTGTCTGCTGAGACATGGTTACACTATCAATTATATTACCAACTTCTACAAAATTACAGCTTCAAACAAATTTAAAACACAGCTTACACCAAAGTACTATAGATCTGCTATATATACATGTAGTACCCTTGAGCTCATGCTATGGTCCATGGTTCGACAAAAATGTGTCAGTCAATGTCCATGGATCTTGAACATTTTATACCTAATTGTAAGCACAGTAACTTTACGATCAAATGTACCAATTTTTGGTTCCTTGCTTGGAAGCAAAGGAACCTATGTCTAACATTCTGCAAGATATATTTATTGAACATGCCAGAATAAGTAAACTATTTGCAAGCTTGTTCTGCAAATACATTGGTGCCTTATGTAAATAATATCTAGCATGCACATGCTATCAGAAAAATTAGCCAAATTCGCAAATATCTTGATCAAAGTCTACCGAGACACTTAGCCATGCTTATGTATCATCCAGAGTTGACTGTTGTAACAGCCTTTTATTTGGACTACCTGCTTACTGACATACCAAATCTCTAAGCTTCAGCCCATTCAAAACACCCCCGCCAGATTAGTTACCCTCACAGATAACAGATCTCACATTAAACCTATTCTCCACCAACTTCACTGTTTCCTGTTTCTGAAAGAATAAAGTAGACACTTCTCACCCTCACTTACAAATCCATCCTTGGTTTTGGCCCAAACTATATTTCCAACTTACTCACCTTACAAATTCCAAGTCGGTCACTCAGATCTAACAGTTCTCCTATAACCACTAAAATGAAAACCAAGACGTACGGTGAGCGTTCTTTTCAATTTGCGGCCCTGCTGGTTTTCTGGTTTTCTTTGGAGTTCAAACATCATTTGAAGGCAACAAAGGTCAAAGTGTGAATTCTTTAAAACTTCATACATATTATGTGGATCCCCTTACGCCATGCTGACATAACAGTTCGGACTTCAAGCTCGCTCTGTGTTCAGTATTAAACAATATGAATTAAATTTTGAACCTCAGAGCATTTACAGTGGAACGTGTGCTTGGTATTAGACCCTTCACTGGTGACCACAGGAAGTTGAGGTGTGTTTATTAGAAGAAACGGCGCAAAACCATTGACCATTCATACACTTCTGTTATGTCAAATAACTGAAGTACAGGTAGATAACCTCAGAAGTTACAGGTCACCGCTGATCCCAGGTCAACCTTAAGCTGGGCTTTCATTACAAATTTAACACCGGACTTGCGGTCTGATTCTCCCTCAATAGTAAATTGGGTGGTTCAAACTGGGGTCTGATCCGCATTTACATTGAAAATCGCATTCTTATTTTGGGTTCAATACTGCGCCCTGGGTCTTACTTAAACAGGGCCTTAGTCACCTCAAGAATGCTGTATAGTTTTCTGTAGAGGTGAAAGCTAAACTGACGTTAACACTAAACAAAGTCTGAAACCTGTTATCACAGCAACTCCAAAAAGTAAAGCTGGAAGAAGTATATACAAACATTGTTTGCACATGTCACAAATTGTCCTCAACTTCACAGGTATGTAAAATGTTGCAAGGAATTACTCGGCCTTTTGGCTGCCTGTTTTCTTCTTTTTTTAAATTTGCATGGAACTATAGAAGCTCAGAGAGCAATCTATTTCTGGACCGTGTCTTTTATGATACGAATGGAACTATAGGTGGCTATGCCATCCTCTCACTACATGTCCGGTGAAACACAAATTCACAGAATGCTTTGCTAGTTTACTCTACTTATGTCTTTGTCACTGGTCCAAACTTGTAGATCTGAATCAATTGATTGCTCTTTGCCTTTTTTATTTGCAGTGTTCATGAGTTACCCAGAGATAGATAACCAGCTACACCAACCGCTGCATAATGGCTGACCGTTTCCAATCATTACCTGCATCCCTGTTGGTGGAGACATATAAACTACATCCCTGGTATATTTTGATCAGAGATGAAGTCCTTAGAGTTGACTCTCGTTCAGTTTTCCCCAAGTATGCTGAGAAAGGAGAACTATTTTATTATGATACATCCTCACAGTCTCACACAAAGAGATATAGAGAAAAGGAATCCAAATCAAAGAAGGTTACCATGACAGCTGTGTGTTCTACAAGACTTCAAGTTCAGTGGTCTCCACATATATTTGCACCATTGAATGATAAGGAGAAGGAACTCTTGGAAGCTGTACCATCTACAAAACAGCGTTATATGACCTTCAGTGGTAAGATGTGGTAGATACCTTACGTTTCTTTTGTATTCAAGTATCTTAAAATTTCTAGCTTTTCTGTTCTTGTATTGATGGAGATGCAAACCCAACAGTCATCACCGAATCTAGTCATAGAGATGTTTAAGATAGACACTCTTTAGGGACTGATACACTTACATTTAAATGATGGTTGGGTTTGTTCCTCCTTTTAGCTAATATTACAGTAATTAGCTCAGCTTTCCTATATTATCACAAATAAACTGACAATCTGAAGGAAGACATAAGATGGTCACAAGCCATTGATTCAGCTCTTAAGAAGGAGTTATGTTGTTGGTACTCATTGTAATTGTTGACTTTGACATAGTTCTCTAATATTGAATGTTTAATGTGCGAATCTGCAGTTTCAACTGTCTCACCTTGGAATAGAAGTTGCCAAACATTATATTCATGTCAAACAGCTGATTGGTAACCTGCCATGTTAAATATAAAATACTTATGGGTACTGAATAGCTACCAGTCAGATGTTTAGTCCAGCTAGAGTAACTATTCAAACCACTTCTAGAGAGAGAAAGAGTGAGAGAGAGAGAAAAAAAAGAAGAGAATGGCAGCTTTAACAATAACTATGGTAGTAGACCAGGGTCTGGTAGGGATGTATATGCAATGAGGGAGATGTCCTAGACTGCCAATTGTATCAGTGGTGCTCTCATACCTGTAAGACAAGGTACAAGACCTGTTTGTGTACGAGACAAACTTAGAAGGTTGCATGCCCAGCAGTGTGCAGGAAGATGCAGAGGCAAAGGGCAGATCCAGCAGACGTCTTAAACTGGTACGGAGCCTCCAGCTGGTTGTTATTTGCCACCAATGCCAAGGGGTTACCACTTCACCTCTGGAAAACCTAAGGTGTTGAGGGTGGGAGGGGGGGGGGGGAGAAGAGGAGACATATTTTTGCCTGTCAATGGCACTGATCATTGGCACTGATCAATGGGTACTGAGAATTATTCTTCAAAGGACACAAAAAAAAGTTTATATCTGGTTGCCATTCTGGGACAGAGGAAGATTTACTCCAATACCCAAAGACTTGCTCTAAAACAGGCGCGTAGCCAGGAATCTTCCAAGGGAGGGGCGAAAATAAAGGCAAATTATCAGGTCCATAGATACGGCACTGCAAACTATCTAAGCGTAGCGCCACCATGGTTGTCGCGAAGCGTACAAGAAAATTTTGGCTGAAAATGCCTCCCAGATCGCTGGAAATGGCACTTCCCAGGCCTTGTAAGTTGCATCTTAGCATTTTCTCGTTTGAAATTACTAGCGATATCATAAAAACATTAAAAACACTTTTAAAAATATGCTCAAGGGGGGGCGGCTGCCCCCTTCGCCCCCCCCCCCTTGGCTACGCGCCTGCTCTAAAGGGAATATTTTGGGTATGGTCCCTGCTGATGGTGCTTAGGTGTGAAGTTGTGTCCAAGCCCTCAGACATATACAATATTAGTAGCCGTAACTAATGTGCAACATAAGCTTTGCACTAGTAGTAGACTGAAACATAGGCCTGCTTGTAGAAAAAATAAAAATAGCACATAGCTGATGCATTGTGGTAATCTTTTATTAAGGAAACTAAGCTCAATCTTAAGATGGAAACTTACATCATTATGTCAATTTCATTCTGAGAAGACCATGACATATGGCACATATATAAATAGCTACTACTTACTGTTAAATGTAATACCTTTGATAACAGGTTGAACATATTCAGAGTATAGTTTTGGTGCAGTTGTTACTGAGTTGTAACAAAGTACAGGCAATACTTACACCCTTTGATTTAGTGATGAAATCTTGGCATGCTTCCAAGAAGTTTTGGATTGCTTTTTGCAATCTCTTTGTGTCACCCAATCCATATCCCAAACAGTCTCACTGAGATAACCTTGCAATACACCATAACTCACAAAGAATATGTAGATACCTCTTCTTGAGTAAAATCTTTATCAAAATCGGTCAAAGGTCATTTGAGTTCGATATAGGTCAAAGTACAAAAACCTGTAAACATAATAACTGCAAAAGTGAAGCTTTGATGAAGGTCATATTTGATATGTGGGCTCAAACTGTTCAGTGCAAAGTCTACACATTAGTTTTTGTGGTCAAAGCTGCAATGGAAATTTTAGGTTTACAGAGGTCAAAGTCTGAACACCATTTAAACAGAATGAATTGCAATTAAAACTTGTATGCACTCACAAACTTGATAGTTTCAATGGGAATCCTCCTTAGTGTAAGAGATGCGAGATATGGGGTTCTTGTCAGCAGCTAGCTGACCAGCAGGCTTGTTGGGATTCCCCCTAGTGGTTACAAAGTGTGAGGACAGCTAACCACTATATTTTAAATACAACAGGCTAAATAAAGAATAAAACTTGCTGTTAGATTCAGTATGTAACTATATTAACTCGGCCTCAACATTTAAGTAAATATGCAATGTGAGAAGTACACCTCAAAAGAATGCACTGTTAATACAATTATGCATAAAACAGGTATCAATTACACTTAATTGTGGATAAAGGTTACAATTAACTAGGGGGTGTCAAGTGGCCACAAGACTAGTATATATATTGTGCACATTAATAAAATAATAGATAAGCTTATCTGGCAGGCGGGTCTGTATCTTCCAGTAGCACTGTATTCCTGTCGGCTGTTTGCTCTGTCGTTGCTGGCTAGAAACCTCTTGACAACGTGGATAAGTCCTATAAAACGATTTTTGTGTCCCAAAGTTATTAAATTAAATCGTAGACACCTGATGACTGGTATGCACCATAAATGATAAAATTGGTCAATGAATGTCCGGCAGATAACAGCAAGTACAAAAAGGGACGGTGGGCGATAGCTATAGATGAACTTCCAGTAAATAACAAATAAGTTTGAATGGTACGTGTCCTTCCCAAGGAGAGTAGAAAGTCCAGGTACAATATTATCAAAACAGCTCCATCAATTCCATTAGTGTGAATAGGCACAGTAAACAAGATGTATATAATTTACAAAAATTCCTCCAATAAATAATTCCTCCAGAAAAGTTAAGATACGTTTTCATCAGACAATGTTGACAGCTCAGTTAACAACAACTCTATATATATCTACACAGTGGACAAACTTTAACCTCAGAGTGCCCAACTTCTACTAATGCCCTGTTGACTGGCTCACAAGAAAACTGCATCTCTTTTTAAGACTCCTGGAAGTCAGCTCCTAAACCACAGCATATAAACATGTGACCAACTTAACTCCTCTGATTGGCCCAACTACACCCTTGGTCCCAGTAGCAACACTTAGAACCAATCAGGGTTAACCATCCAATACTAATTTGCATACTAATACTGGGACACCCTGTTTCTAAGAAAAGGGCAGGAAGTTGGGAAGTTGTTTACTACAGACAGAGCAAACAGGCAGAACAAAGAAAGTAATGTTTTCAAAGTTTAACTACTACTTATAAAGAGTAAAATGAACACAGCAGATGAAGGAGAGGAAGAAGCATAGATATCTATTTGCATTAGTAATGTGTGTAGTTTACATTACATGTTCTCATGTAAAATTTGGCAAAGAATCACTAAACTTGATGTCTTCCTGGTTCTTTCATTAGATCAGAAAGACTATCTTTCATTTGGGGCACGGTTGCAGGTTGACGATAGTGTTCAAGTTTGTGCTGGTGCCCTGAGAGTTCCAACGGCCAACGATGTCCATGGTACATTGAAGTACATAGGACCACTGAGGGGCCAAAATGGGACAATGTTTGGAATAGACTTGTCAGTGAGTTCACCTACTTTATATTAAACTGTAATTCTTTTAGCAGCATACAGTACGTAGCAATGAATCTTTTGATCCCTTGCTGAAGGCAAAAGTAATTTATGCGATGAAGATGGCATGTGTATGTATGTATGTATGTATGTATGTGACACCTGCTTATTAACACCATAGCTCAAAAAGTTCATGGTGGATTAACTTTATACTTACTCTTATTGAGTGCAAGAACCATCATTTTCGTGAAGTTCAAAGATCAATTGTGGTTACAGAAGTCAAAATCTGAAAACTTTGTAAAGACAGTCACTTCAAAAAGTACATCTCTGTTTGAACTTCATACTTGGTGTATAGATCCAGTTTCATGAAAACAAGAACCCTATTGAATTTGGTAGAGGTAAAAGGTCAACTTGTGTCAAGGTCTGAAATCGCTGTAAACATTAACTAAAAAACTAAAGCTAGAATTAAATGGGGGTTCTCTGGGGGGGGGGGCTATCATTTTCTTTTGTGTATTTTGTTTGATCATCTTCAGTCAGTATAGTTTTGTGAATGGGCTCAAAATATAATGTAGAACCTTCCCACAATACAGTGTCAGCCAGGAAATGGAATCTGCTTCAAAGAGTTGATACTCTTGTTTTGGGTGAGTTAAACAAATTGAAGTGGCCCTTATCAGTTTACAGCTGAGCTTCAAGCAGTCAACAGGCTATCTCGAATGGTCTCACAATTGGCCTTATCCTCTGTGATTTATACTAGATGTCTGCAGCTTTGGCAGTAAGCGGTGAAAATACTTCACAATGAATAAATAATGTCATGTAACTCTCATTTCAGTAAATACAAATATTAAAGGGGTGGTTGGTGGCAGAGCTGATTTGCTTGCTAAAAAATGTTAATGGAAAATGTCCATTTGATCATATGTAGAACGTCTATGTGTTTATATTTCACATAGGAAGACTGTTCTTTCTGGATATTAAAACATTTTGGAATAACAAATTTATGTTGTGAAATCTTTACCATTGAAGAAATTGGTTGATGCCCACAAGTGAGTGCTATACATAAGAGCTGGGAATCTCTTGTCTTTTCTGGTTCTCATTTAGTTCTTGGACTAATTCACTTGTTCTGCAATAGTCAGATAGTTGAGAGGGAATTTTAGGGAATCACAAAACTTTCAGGTGGCTGGTCTTGATACCATTGTAAGATATATCCAAGGCTTCAATGTGTGTGTATGTGTGTGCATGTGCACTTGTTTTTGTTCTGACTGAGGACTTTAACAAAAGAGTTCCTAGTCCTAAGAAGAATTCTATTTTTAAGTTTGTTTAGGTTAGGTTACATGAATATGAACAATGGAAAAATCCATGCAGTCCTCAAATGTAAAAAACACCTGTCTGCTTATATGCATTTTTGAGTGTGCATAACTGCATGGCATTGGCTTGTAAGGATGGAAAACTCGAAAAGTACATGATAGATCAACTTCATCCATGGTACTGTATGTTTATCACACTGGGTGAGTTTAAGAGTCCTATTAGAATTGGTGCAGATGGAAGGTCATTTGAGATCAACAGTGGTCAAAATCTCTTTGTAAACATGTTATCTCAAAAAGCACATGTTGGTTGAAGTTTGTACTCGGTATGTAGATACCACTTAGTGAGTACAAGAACCATGTTGAAATTGGTGGAGGTCAAAGGCCATTACAGTCAACAAAGGTCAACTTCAATCTCATAACCTGATAACCCCTGATGTAAGCTTGGATGAACCTTATAAATGGTAGGTTGGTCTGCATTAGTGCAAGAACCTTGGTGATCATTCTTATGTCAGTATTGTTCAACACAAAAGATCTTGCTTGTAGTGTCACTCTAGGATGTTCTCATACAGAAGGTGGCAAGGAATCACTGTTGGCTATTTGGCTTTCTGGTTCATTAAAGTGTTGCTGTGTTTGATTTTCCACAAATGATATTTAATGTCTCAATGCCATTTCTATACTCTTGTTTCCAACTCTGTGTTAGTTCTCACAATACAACACAATGGAACTTTACACATGTAAGAATGGTAGGCTCATAAACAGTTAAATATTTCAAAAATGAAAACTTGACAGAATGTTTTGGGGCCCAAATTAAGTTTATAAACTTATGGGCTGTCAATATCATCAGAAAATATCAGCCGCTTTCTCACAGGTCATAAATATGAAAGCAATGGAAAGCATTGAATTTTGGCTAGTTGCAAACCAGTCAACCTGGACAAAATAAAACTGTATTCAGTCTTTATAATATTTGTGATAACAACAGCTCTGTCAACAATGATTCATGATCTACAACATATAATAACTTTAAATAACCTCTTTTATAAAGTTTGTTGTCCACACAGAGTATAAAACCCACAATCATAGACAATTGGTAATAAATCCTCATGGGACATTTCTAGGGATCTATTATATCATGTGAAAACAGCACTGTACCAATTTCTGAAATGAAAGCTAATTAAAACAATGTTCACTGTTAATTTTGATGCAAATAGAATAATCAGTTCTTCACTTGTAATTCAGACCAATCATGGAAATTGCAGTGGAACACATATTTCAAAAAGATATTTTACGTGTGAGCCCTCACACGGAATATTCTTACCAATTAATAAATTGGTCCCTGTAAGAAGACCAGACAAACCAACTCAACAGGAGACTACAAAGAAAGTAAAGCATTGCAGAGCTGCCGACCTTGGCACAGAAGATGTTCCACAACCCACAATGTTGAAAGTAGGGGTACCTGTGGAAGTTAAAACAACCCTTAAAGTTTCACCACAAAAGAAGACCTGGGTTAAAGGGACAATTGTTAACATAGCAGTTCTTGAAGGAAACACTCTATTTGCTGTTGAACTGGTAAGATACTTGTGTGGAATTCTTATATCAATGTATTAATCTCAGTAATTTCACTTTGATAAAGTAGTATGACCCTCTTTAAATGAGATTCCTACATAACCTTTAACAAAATTCAATCATATGTAATCTACCACTTTAATTTAAATTATAAATTAATTTATGCAAGTGGTGCTCTGAACATCACTTCTTTGTAAACATGGCTCGCCATATTTCTGGTCAAAAATCTAGTGATAAAAATGGCTGTATTCCGAATGTACCCATTTGATTATTGTTTAAGCCTCAAGTGACTGTTATCATACAGTAGAAGAATTGAAAGAATAGAGAAATTGTAGATGGTAGAATGGGATATATCAAGCCTTAGACTGCTGTATGTATATTTAAATTTGAAGAAATTGCAGTTTACTTAGTCTTTGCAAAATACTTTGCAATTCTTTCAGGATGGATTTAAGAAGCCTGCTGTAAATAATAATGGATTTTACAAAGGAAAACCTTTCTTTGAACTAAAGAACCCAAGTTCCACTGTCATTGTGGAGCAATCAGCCATCAGACCGTTTCACTCCAGTCTCACATCAGGTATAGTATCACATTACTTCAGAGGTGCAGCTGTATTCTGATTTAATGTTCTATTAGTACTGTTGAACCGTTAGGGAAGCCTCACATCGACACTCATTGCCAAAAGATTATTGCTACCCTTGATATGAGCATAGTGCAACAGCTCAGTAAAATGTCACACTTGTTCGAGTACATGCTCTCGACTTTCCTGAATTTTGACACGATTTGAACTACTCAGCGCTGATCGAATGATATCACAAAGAGGAGCTTGCAAAGTTCCATGTTCACCTTGCTATAATTCAGTTATGTAAGGTACACAACTTCAGAATAACTTCTGAATACAAATTTCTTAACTCATGAAATTGCTTATATCTTGAAACTGTAATTTGTTATTTGTGGTTAAATCCAATACGACTTACTCTTCACATCTGGCTTCCAAGTCTTTCTCTGTTACCAGACACCAAGGCCATGTGGTAATAATAATACCATGCTTACAATGCCCCCGAAACAATCGTTTTGTATTCTATATCTGTGTAACTCTTAGTCTTTTGTTTTCAGCCCTTTGCCTCTATTTCATTTGTTCCATTTTGTACCTTGATAATGTTTGACAAACTTCCCAATAGATCTACTAATCTATGCAAGGTAGATTCAAAAAGCAAATTCTTGTTGAGATTCTTGAGTACAATTGCTGCATTACCAAACAAAGTGAAACACAAGGTCTGATCAGGGAGTTGCTGATCAATTATTTGCCATTACTCAAATTATACTTGAGATTGGCAGCTTTCAAGTAAGATGCAGAGTGACATAATTATGAAATAGAAACAAACATTAGAATAGATATTAATCAACAATGTAAGCTGCAAGACCGACCACATTACAGTACGTTCAGAACAATAATGTTTGCAAGTGATTATGACTTTTTCCAACGGTGTCTGAAACAATGAAATGTGTGTGGATGTACAAGTGTATCGTGAATGTTCAGTAGTTGAAGTAAGCAAAACAGACCCATTGTTATGAGTTGTACACAACCCTATGCTAGCCTATAGTGTGAACATCGGTACCTTTAAAATGCAAAAAGGAAGGTTATAATTAATCAAATTCAACAACAAACTTTAAGTGGCAACAAGTATGGTAAAATGTTTGCAGCTTTTAGTGGCATATAAGCCAATCAAATCATCAGAATTATGTGACACCCTTTTGGCAAGAAAATATCAGTAATAGGTGTTTAGTAAGCAACGTAGCGATGCAGGTATGCATCTATTAATTAATGACTGTTGCTATGAAATTGTACACATCCTAGGGTCAGAAAAAGTGAAATTTATTTTGTCAGGCTTAGAAAGTCAGTGGAAATCAAGAATAGTTGGAAAAGGAAGGGAATTTGGATATGAAAACGATAGACCGCCCTAATTTGTTCCAATTTTGTTAATGTTCATTACAGAGAATACCCACAGCAACAAAAAAAAATTGGTAATTGGGAAGTAATCTCAAATTCTCAACACCTTTACTAATCACTAGACCTGAACAAAAGAGTGAGTGACTCATTAGTGGCTAGTCAAACAAAGTAAGCCTATACAGTATCTTCAGTAGCCTTCACAATGATACTACGACTAACATTTGAAGCAATTCACAGTAAACTATTTAGATATGACAACAGCAGTAACATGGTTTGGCAAAGTTCAATCAAATTTAATATGTAAAAGTGATTTTTGTCAACATCCAGTCTCAATGGAAATTAACTGTTTTAAGTAGTTTGCACACGCGCAGCAATGTTTGTTGACATGTTACTGTACAACTGAAGCCGGGATTGATAAAATAAAGTTCTGGTCATCTCATAGGCCTACAGAGAGATCTTAAATAAGGGGTTAATCAACGGTCTAGCGTGCGTTACTCACAGGATTAATGCACGAACGGGGGATAATGCAAGCGATGCACGAGGGCGGAGCCCGAGTGCATCCAGCGATAGCATTAACACCCGGAGTGCATTAATCATGTGAGTAACGCACGCTAGACCGTTGATTAACACCGTTCATTCATACACTACCTTTTGTGTGGGGGAAAAATCATAAAACAAAACATTTTTGGTTACATATAGCCAAAGATTTATTAAAGTGATGCCCCGTAATTTTACCGTGCGTTACTCACAGGATTAACCACGGTCAGCTGACCTGAATGGACCAATAGGATTTAGGAATCTTTACTAAGTATGAATGAACAGGTTGTAAACTGTTTTGTTTTTCTTGTCTTGGCATTTGCACACAATAAAAGAATATCCATTCAGCTTTGTACTTGGCTCTTTAACTTTCTGACTTTTCCTGAGTGAGTGAAGCATACATGATGATGCATACTGGCCATTCAAGCTTATATGGCAGCACAGCGATAATCTAAAGGTGTCGATGTGAGGTTTCCCTTAGCATGTATAAAAACTATTCAGGGTAAATGATATGCTAGTCTATCCGATTGCTTTCCTTTAATATGCAAAAAATGGTATCAGATTTGACTTTTTAATTGTTCAATATGTACCGTTATGTATTGCACTTCCCTCATATTTCTTTCTATTTGGTGTCCCAGCCTTCATTTTTCTTTTGTATAGTAATACTTTTGTTGTATTCTTTCATTAACAGCTCATGTAATTACCATTTCAGGATATTATAAAGTTCAAATTCAAGTCAGAACTTTTCAAGTTCTTCATGTATGTCTTTGTTGAAGTGTGAGATTAACTGACTTAGTTTCTCATTCAATAATTAATGTTTGCATGATCATCAGGCAAAATGGAAGATGATGCTGAGAGAAATGATGATGGAAAGGAGCAGTTTGATGATGAAAGAAGAACAATGTCTTGTAACTCCCAAAGAGGAACAAATCAATTTGGTGAGTTCAAGTGTTCCATTTCTTAGTTAGCATACAATTTTCAGATTTTTCATATCATACATAGTCAAATCTGTCAACCTTGGTTAAGAATCCAAGGGACTGTGCACAAGTGCGTACCTTACTTCCCTTTCTCTGTTACCTTTCTCACAATGTGGTATTGCAGCTGTTCATCTCAGGGTTGAAATTTAGGTTGTGCATTACACAATCACATACCTCTTTGGTTACTTGCATCACCTTACACATGACCAATGTCCTATGAGGTTTCCCTTTGCATGTATAAGAACTATGCAGGGTAAATAATATCTGACATGTAACAGTAGCTAGTCTATCTGATTGCTTTCCTTTAATATGCAAAAACAAAACAAAATTGTAGAACATGGAAGCATTGCTGTATTATTCCCGTAAGAAACTGCATGTAAATACAGTGAATGATCATACACAGGATGCATTAACTTCTTTTGCAGTGAAGTTTTGTTAAAACAATTTTTAAGGCATTTAAAAGCCCTATCAAGGAAACTAATGATTATAGTTCTACTTTATATTGCGTAGAGAAATTGTCCTCCCACCTTCAACATTCTACTTTAGGTCATTCTGGTTCGAAGCCTGTAAATAATAATAATAATAAGTTATATTTATATAGCGCATAATCAGCAAAGCTGCTCAAAGCGCTTACAAATGTAAAACCTAAACACAAATAGTAACAAAAACCAAAATATTAAATATATAGAACCAATAAGGCAAAAAATGTAACTGCCAAAAGCAACAATATAAAAAACACACCCGTACTACACGATACTAGAAACTAAAACGCAATAGTCCAAAACATTTTCAGAAGTATGTAAATAGTAAAATAGATTAAATCATAATCAATGTTTAAATATAAATAAGTATGAGAAACTATAGTACAGTAAGACAATTATTGTAAAAGCCTAAAATAGATAGTAATAAACACCCAATACTAAACGATAAAAAATACAACCCTAAACGTAGTCATTAAATAAAAAATACATTTAAAAAAAATAAAAAATGTTAAGAATTAAGTAAGTAGTTCCAAACGTACTATCTATGCATAATAAAAGTTAAAACACAGTCAATTACACAGTAAAAGCGAGTCTAAAATAATATGTTTTTAAAGCAGTTTTAAAAGTGGTAAGAGAACTGCATTCACGCACAGAGTTCGGTAAGGCGTTCCATAATCTGGGAGCGCTGACTGAGAAGGCTCTGTCGCCGGTCTTGAATCTTGTTCTCTTCTCCTTGAGTAAACTTCTTTGTCTTCCTCTTTCAATAGAATTCAACCGCATATTTGTCCAAAAGGTTTCACATGAATGTCCCAGACCATCTGAGTTTTTGAACATTTCATTATCTCACTAATAGATCTCAGTATATGTGTGGATTACATGTTTTAATTGTGTTCAAATATTATTTCATCTTATGTTGAATGGATTTTTAAAGAAGTTTTTTGTGG
>JAIPMN010064339.1:0-15920 GCA_020650975.1 Apostichopus californicus
TTTTAAGGCATTTAAAAGCCCTATCAAGGAAACTAATGATTATAGTTCTACTTTATATTGCGTAGAGAAATTGTCCTCCCACCTTCAACATTCTACTTTAGGTCATTCTGGTTCGAAGCCTGTAAATAATAATAATAAGTAATATTTATATAGCGCATAATCAGCAAAGCTGCTCAAAGCGCTTTACAAATGTAAAACCTAACAATAAATAGTAACAAAAACCAAAATATTAAATATATAGAACCAATAAGGCAAAAAATGTAACTGCCAAAAGCAACAATATAAAAAACACACCAGTACTAAACGATACTAGAAACTAAAACGCAAATAGTCCAAAACAATTTCAGAAGTATGTAAATAGTAAAATAGATTAAATCATAATCAATGTTTAAATATAAATAAGTATGAGAAACTATAGTACAGTAAGACAATTATTGTAAAAGCCTAAAATAGATAGTAATAAACACCCAATACTAAACGATAAAAAATACAACCCTAAACGTAGTCATTAAATAAAAAATACATTTAAAAAAAATAAAAAATGTTAAGAATTAAGTAAGTAGTTCCAAACGTACTATCTATGCATAATAAAAGTTAAAACACAGTCAATTACACAGTAAAAGCGAGTCTAAAATAATATGTTTTTAAAGCAGTTTTAAAAGTGGTAAGAGAACTGCATACACGCACAGAGTTCTGTAAGGCGTTCCATAATCTGGGAGCGCTGACTGAGAAGGCTCTGTCGCCGGTCTTGAATCTTGTTCTCTTCTCCTTGAGTAAACTTCTTTGTCTTCCTCTTTCAATAGAATTCAACCGCATATTTGTCCAAAAGGTTTCACATGAATGTCCCAGACCATCTGAGTTTTTGAACATTTCATTATCTCACTAATAGATCTCAGTATATGTGTGGATTACATGTTTTAATTGTGTTCAAATATTATTTCATCTTATGTTGAATGGATTTTTAAAGAAGTTTTTTGTGGTATAGAAACAAACCAGCCTATGATGGACTCATCCTATACCAACATTTTTGAGGCAAAGCCTAATTGTCTTCTTGTTGACAATAGCCACACCCTACTGCAAGTGTGGATCTTGGGGGTAACATTACCTTGCAGTGGAGTTGGTTTATTCAGCAGCTTATATACTAAAGCTTTTAACATTCTATTACATGGTATGGGTTTTGACATTTTAATTGTTCAGTATGTACCGTTATGTATTGCACTTCCCTCCTTTTTCTTTCTTTTTGTTGCCCTAGTTTTCATTTTCTTTTGTATATTACTTTTGTTGTATTCTTTCATTAACAGCATGTAATTACCATTTCAGGATATTATAAAGTTCAAATTCAAGTCAGAACTTTTCAAGTTCTTTATGTATGTCTTTGTTGAAGTGTGATATTAACTGACTTAGTTTCTCATTCAACATTTAATATTTTATGATCATCAGGCAAAGAGGAAGTCGATGCTGAGAGAAATGATGATGGAAAGGAGCATTTTGGCGATGATGAGCAAAGAACAATGTCTTATAACTCCCAAAGAGAAACAAACCAATCTGGTGAGTTCAAGTGTTCCATTTTTTTAGCAGACAACTCCCTTTCTCTGTTACCTTTCTCACAATGTTGTATTGCAACTTTTCTTCTCAGGGTTGACATTTTAGGTTGTGCATTATGCAATCACATACCTCTTTGGTTACTCGCATCACTTTACACCCAACCTATAATCAATTTTGGGTGTGTGTGCAATGCCCAAATTTGTAAACACATTATCTTTAGAAAATACATGATGACAAAATTCATACTTGACATGAGCCTACCCATATTGAGCACAAACTCTCTATGATTATTTACGGGGTGCAAAGTAAGTGTACAAAGTGAAACAGCCTACACTTATTGATGAGGGGTTAATGTCATTTAAGATTGGAGTTGGAAAATTCTGTTAGCAGACAATAGTACTTAATAGACTATCCGTAACTTCAGTATTTCACACTCCCTACTTGCCTACCTTCACAGTTGTAGATTAAATAATCTGGTAAAATTCTCCATAACCCTGGTAAGAAATACTATCCTACCATTTAACTGCTATGTTGCTAAGCAAATCAGCAACTTTAGTGTTTAAAAAACAGGCAACACTTTGATGTGCAAACTTATTTCTTAGATTGCAAGCTGTTGATAATCATTTTATCATTCACCGATGAGTTTGATACTGTCAACTCCCTGAATTTCAAATTTTAGTTAAATAAAGAGTACAAATAATTTTGCAATGGTTTCATGCTATGAAGCAATATAGCAGTGTTCTCCACCAGTCGTAAATTACTGACACTGCCAGGAAAGCGCTGTGCATGTAGTAAAACTACAAGGCAATATCCAAGCTACAGTATAAAGAGGAATGTACATGTTATTTGAAGATCTAAGTGTGTGGTGTTTATAATATGTTACTAGCATATTCTACTCAAGTTATGCGTGAACTCTGTTTAAGTTTACTGGAATTTCTTGACAAGACTTTGGCAAGTGCTAGCCTGACAGGTTTCAGTGGGCCTAGTAACATCAGTACATTAGATGATGGTGCAAAAGAATATGCAGTATCATACATACCACAAAACTTAGTAGTATAAGTATAATAGAACGTAGTGCAGTAATCATAGTGCATTTTTTATGCTATCTTTGATCTTCTTGCTCAATTCCCCTTCACCCTCTTATAACTTGAGTGCTTCTGCATGCACAGGGTGTTACATACTAATACGCTTTCTCTGCCTATGTTTTATTCAGATGATCTTCAGAGTTTCAGTAGCAGTGACATCAAATTCCCTCCTAAAACTGGGAAGAGTGAAGAGACAGCTGGTGAGTTGGTGGCTTTAGAAAAGCTGTTCTTTCGTTGTCTTGTCTTTGTGTACTCCAGCCTATGTTGAATATCTATGGAGTATTATAGGTGTCTGCTGTCATTTAATTTGTAATTATTCTAATATTCCTGTATTATTATAGGATATAAACAGATAACAGATGAGTAGGAATAGCTATTAAATGGATTTAAAGAATGGAAAAAGGAGAAGCTCTCATTACTAATAGCTATCAGGCTCCCTGATTGAAAGTAAATATAGATAGGTATTAAGTCTAAAGAAAGTCTTGAAAATTCTGTTACTTTTACAGTGTTGAAGTCGCAATAAAGCAAAGGACTAAATTCTGTGTCAAAGGCAAAGGGAATCTGTGATGGTGATAACATGCGTGTGTGCTAGAGTGTGTGTGACATTGCCACAGTGGGAAGTGGGCTAGTGTTCAAACGATTATGCTAAAACAGAAAATACCAATTACCGATTATTTTTTTCATAATCGGGCCGATTCCGATTCCAATTATTTGATAAAGAGAAAATATCCCGTTTATGCAAAGATGGCAGTAAAGTATGTGATAGAAACAATTATTGTTGTGCTTTTCCTTTTTTTCCCCTTTCTTTCATTGTACTTAATGTGAAAAAGGGCTCTTATGTAGTATGTACCAAATCCCCTCTGGGGTTTCGTGGAAAGAAAATTTTTTTAAAAAAATTATGAAAATATGACATCCTACCCAATAAGAACTGTGCTAAGGGAATGGCCTAACCACTCTGATGTGTATGCCACCTGTTAATGGCTTGAAATGCTCTAAGAATAGTTACTCAAAATATCCATCTCAAAATATCCATCTCAAAAAGTATCTCAGACAAATCATCCATCTTCAATTTTTCCAAAGTGTTAAATTTAAGTACATATTTCTAACATTCCGACATTATTCTGTACTTATTTTCAGTATTATTCCGTTTATGAATAAAATAAAAATGTTACAAACTTGAAGTTAAAAGTCCTTATTCGTTACCTATTTAACTCTTTTCAAGTTCAATAAGAAAATGTAAGCTTAGGCCAATCAAACTGAACAGCAAATGGTACCATCGTAACTTGTTTATAATTACTGTAGAATGTTACCAGATAAAGAAATCATAACAAATAAACACTACTCCAATATTGTTTTTTCACATGAAAACTTTGCATTTACTTGTGCATAATTGATTTGAGCAAAATGGTAGACCGTATACTGAGGTCTGTTTACAATGTAACAACCTAGTTCTAGGCCTATTGTGACGGCTATGGATTCGAGCCTTATCAGCATTTCTGCCGATATTAAATTATTTTTGAGGGCATTGCGGTAAGCGTCGAAAGGTTAAAAAAAAATAGGGATAACAGGTGCACGATAAAAGAGAGGTGATTGGCAGGGAAGCATGGCCCTTTGCAAATTGTGAGAAAAAGAAACATCAAATTACAAATTAGTGCATCAAATAGTGCACTATGGAGCATTTCATGCCTAAACATAACCTATACTCAGCTAATCAACATAGGCCTTATCCAGCACATTCGTTAATTCGCGGAATTGGTATTGTAACCATGCGTACTGTGCCGAGAAACATTGAAGTCACTAACCGCGAGGGAAGCAAAATCGGCGACCCTGGCAGCCTAATTAGATGAAATTACATTGTGAAAGGCGTATAGAGGGCACGTGTCTTTATTTTAATATTTCGTAGTAAAAGAACAAACCAAGAACAACAGTTGATATTTTCACCTTCCATATGTTTTTGAATAATGATATTTCACTTTCCATATGTTTTGGAATAATCGGTATGACATAACTGGTATTCCACATAGTTTTTACTGATTCCGATTATGTTCCGATTATGCAATAATCGGCTCCATTCCATTCCGATTATCGTTTGAACACTAAAGGGGGCTAGGCCCCCCAAATAGCTATCAGGCTCCCCGAAGAAAATTTATTTTTTAGAAAATAGATCATGTCTGTCCCTTAGAAGAGCATTGGGCACCCTACAAATAGAAGTCTTTGTCCCTGATTATTATTATTATATATAATATATAATAATATGTGTGTGTGACATCGCTGGTCTAAAACTCAAAATTTAAATGGCGAATTAGTCTCATTCTTGATATGGGACTCCACTTTAGTGATTACAAGAATCTTAATGTTCTCAATAGTCGTTTTGGTTCAACAGAAACCAAGCTCTGGAAACCTGATAAGTCAAAATATAAATCTTGAACCAACTACATAAATGGTAGTTAGAACCACATATGTGAGGTCAAGGATCCAATCATTTTCTGTGAAGGTCAAAGGTCACTTGAACATCAACAGAAAAGTTTGAAAGCACACAAGTTCCTAAAGTAAACGTACATTACCTTGATTGGTAATACATCTGCATTAGTTCAATAACTTTGCTGATCAATTGAAGACAATTCCAATCAATGCTTAAAAATCTTGTGTACAGAGTTTCTGTATCTAGAATGTTCTCATGGTAAGGATTCACTATTCACCAATTGGCTTTCTGGAATTTCATACATTTATTTTCATCAGTGAGAGCAAACTGACCATTTTCTTAATCTTTCTTTTTTAATGCACATTTATTCCATAACTTGTGTGTTCCTTTATGAATAAAGGAGAGACACCATCAAAAGTGAAAGGAAAGTCTGCAAGAAAGAGTGAAGATCAAGAAGATGAGAATAACAAAATGTTGCCGGCATCTTCAAATGTTGTTAACATTCAGCCTTCATCAATGAATACAAATGAACATCATTTAGTGACAAACTCAAGACAAAAGGGTGGCACATCATGGCCATCAGATAACCATGAAAAAGACAGAAAGCCTTCTGATGGTTCAAAAGGCTTGTTTTCAACTTTCATCAAAACTAATTTCTGGAAATCTCCAGGTGAGCAATTAATAATCTCTTATAATTTCATTGTGAATGTTTTGGTTAGCATAACAATTCAGACAAAACATATGTCACAAACTTTGAAGATTTAAACTGATATAGTATTGTGTATCTTTGCATTTCTTGGTAATTGGAATAATGAATTTAACTCTTTATATTGGTAGCTTCTTTATAGGGTTTCAGTCTCCATACCTAAGTGGTTAAGCTGTAATAACAGTCACATGGGATTTGTAGTCAAATGGATAAGGCAAATTGCATTGAAAATTTTTTATTTAGCAACAATTACCGGCTTCCGGTTCGAAATTAAACCCTTTGAATTATGAAATGGTTCCACTAAACTTGACTAAATTTGCAATATTAACAAAGAAATTATATCAGTTTATGGAAAACCCAAGCTATTAACCGTTGTCAATCACAAATCACACCTGTTTCAGAGGTGACAGAGAACACCCAGAGTCATGGACACTGATTGGTCAAATTGAACACCATGTTAACATTACTTTAGCCTCGCCTAGTATCAAATTTTTGGAACATACAATGGATTTTACCAAAGGCCTTGTGCACGGTTAATCTGCCTACAGAAAAGAATCTTTATGGGCAAGATCTTTATTGGCTAGATGTGAATAGAACTTTCAATACTAGCTTTGTTATTTTATCATGCATTGGCGAGTACTAGTACATGTTGACTGTGCAAGTTCAGTATATAACACCAATACATAACCTAGTACAGTATATTGTATAGACTGTATGCATGGTTCATCTACAAATAGTAGTGCAGTACATTGATGTATGTGTTACGAGCAAAAAAGGAACATTTATTGTCTGACGTCACATAATAGAGAGTATTTCACTGGTTGAGTATTAAAATATGAATGAAATAGGTGTGGTTTGCATTCATAATTGTTTGGGAGAACGAAATTGTCAGTTTTTATGAAATGGCTAATTACTCATTAATTAGTGTTTGCTGACTAAAATTCCATCACAGTAATCCCTCGTTCATCAATTGCAAGTTGCTGATATGTAGGTGACATTCATTCTAAAATTTCAGATAAATGAAATATTGACCTTAAAGTGGTGCCCTTGGGCAAGGCACTTAATCTCCATTGGCTCTCTTTAACCATAATGTATACATGGGGACCTGCAGGAGAATTGTTAATATAGTTTCATGTGCTGGTTGGTTGCTGTGCCAATCGAAAGTCCTCCAGAATGAGATATTTTGATGTGGCCACTGTAGTGCCCTGGGAGCGATTGTTTGAATTGTGGACACTTGGGATTGTGGGTGTCGCAAATTACTGATAACCAGGAGTTAACCATGTAAAACTTGTGTGTGAGAAGGCTGTGACCATGAAATTTAACTTTAATCCCATTTGGCTGGTGGTGGTCATGTCAACATGGACATTTAATAATTTACACTGTTGTTCTTCCAGCCGATCCACCGCCCTATCCATTCAAGCGGTGGCATATTGAAGTCATTGCTAGTGATTCAAAACTTATCCAAACTCTTGTGAAAGAATTGAAAATGAAGCAACGGCCAGACAGGTCTCAAAAGGAAGCCAACATGGCTGATATTGCTGACTTCATCTTTAGAAAATGGTGGAAGGAAGATATCCATGAAGGTTACAAAGAGTCTGAGGCAAAGTTCTTGGAAGTTCTACAAAGCTGTGGTTATGAAGAACTTGTTTACTTCATCAAAGGAGGTCAGTTACACCAATTACTAAATAGATGGCAATGCTCAACAAGATTGTATTTAAATTGACGAGTCTTCCATTATTAATCATTGTCTGTAATGTAATCTGTGAATTTATGGTGACTTGCTTAGGCAGGCAAGTGTATGACACCCTTGATTTGTAAACACAATAAATGAACCTCATATTTGGTGCACATGGTACCCTTGGTGAGTACAAGAATCATATCAATTGTTTTGGGTCAAAACTACCTTGTCTAGCAACCAAGCTTTACAGCCCTAATTTGTCCCTTCATTAGCAAGTTTCTTTCCAATGCAGGGTTTAAAACACTATACAGGTCAACAAAGGTCGAGGTCTGAAAACCCAGTAAATCCAGTAACTCCAGAAGTGACACTTGGATTTACTTCATAAATCCACCTCAGTGGGTACAAGATCACTGGTGTTTTTGTCAAATTTCATTGGAGGTTAACAGAAATCAAGTTCTGTAATTGTGATAACTCCAAAAGTAGAGCTTTATTTTCTGGATCCACTGGAAATGACTGTACACAGTTTCTACATATAGACAGTATACTGTAAAATGTGGCAATGAATCACTTGGCTTCCTGGTAAAGCAACACTCAAACTGAAAATTCTGTGTATGTTGCATAATGTTGTATGCAATAAATTGTCTCTCCTGAAAGAGGCAAAAAAGAGGTGCCTTTCAATCATAAGGTCCCGAGTTTGAGTCACTCCAAGATTAATGTATGTCGTCCAGTTACAGAGTTGTTTACAATTGACATTTCATAATCATGGACGTTAAATATGAATGTAAGAGACTGACTTCAGTCAGCTTGCGCTTTGATAAGCCAATGAAGGCTTCTTCGCGAGTTCCTGCTTGCAGGAGGATCTAAAATACATACATACAATCATACAAAAGCACATCTGTTTGAGGATGGCATTGAGGCAGATCTTTAGTTGTTGCACTTATTGCCTCTTAAAATTAGGCTGGTCTTAAGAATTAGTACTTTTCAGAAGTTACAAGAACCTTATTCAATGGCTAAGGCTTAATTTGACAGTGCTTAAAGGTATGCTGTATTGGCCCCAAATATGCTAGATATTCAAATATGGTCAACTTTGGTCAAAATTCTTAAACTGTTTTTATTACAACCTTCGAGGACATTTCCTCACTGGGACATTCAGTCATCTTGTGTGTTCCTTAAAACTTGTCTGAAAACAATTTGGAGAGTAAAGACCTCCATGAAAGTACTTTTTGAAAACTTACTTGCTCAATTATAGCATGCTATAATTTGGGGCCTATACTGACTACTTTAATATCTTTGATTTATATATTGGTTGTTTTTCTTTGTGCCTTGAGGGATCTGCAGAGTTGATTTCTAACCATTATAAGTCCTTCATTATTGTTAGCATATATATACTTATAAATTAAGATTTCTTTACTCTTTCCAATTCGTTATAATTTCCCATTCAGTTTTCAGTCTGTGGTTTACTTATTCATGTATTTAGTAACTTGAATTTCTCTTGAAATCCCTTCCCTGCCACTTTCCAGGTTATATCAAATGAAAAGTGGAGTGTGATCACTGCTTCCACAGTAGTCAAGGTATTTGTGCTTGTAACTAAAACCTAGAACAGAAATTACTATATAGGGTTCAGCACCGACCACACTAAAGGCTAAATAGCTCAGTTGGTACAACGTGGGACTGGTAATTTACTGAGGGCACTGATTTGCATCCCATCCTAGCCAAACCCTTTCTGTCTGTTTTTTGAAGGTCATATTAACTCTTCCTCCTTGGTCGGTGCCAGTCAGAAGACTGGGTACTTTGCATACTGTTAAACCAAGGATGATGTCCTAATTTCATTTGATTTAATGCAGAAGAATACTGAGGTGTGAAAAATATGCTGGAATTTGGATATCAAAAGCCAGTGTTGCTCTGAGATGATTAATTCAATCTAATCCTTAGAGATTTCTGAAGCAGATTATTGTATATGATATATTTGTGACAAATGGAGGATGGTTTATAAGGCCTTCTGTTTATAATAATGTAATAATAAATCAGCAGTTATTATTATTATTATTATTATTTTGTGGTTGTTTAGTATTGATTATTTTGTGACTTGATAGATGGACTGACACAGGTTTTCCAGGTAATCAAGATCAAGAACATAAATTTATACAAGTGTGAATTGTGAAATTATGTCTCATTTACAAAGTATCAACAACTTGTATTTTGCTGATCTCTCCTCAGGTGAACCTCATCATGGAAGGTTGCATGATAGTGTCATTGAGACAGTTTTGCATAGGGTTAAAGGTTACCTTCCTTACCTGGCTAAGAAAATGTCACAAGTCTTACCTGATTATAATTCCCCTTTGGATCTTGTTGGAGAGAGACTTTTTGATACATGGCAGAAGCAACATAGGGGTATTGAAAAACTTACTCTGCTGATTGGTACCCTCAGAGGAGTCTGTGATGATTTGAATGCATATAGACGGCCCAAACAGGATATTGATGACATATCTGATTTAGCTTTGGAATTGGAACAAGGTCAGTAGCTTTAATATCTGAACATTATGTTACATTCCTTGCTGAATGCAAAAGGAAGTGTATACTATGGTAATGGTGTGTGTATGATGTATGCAGGACTTTGACCTGTAAACACTCAAACAGTATACAGTATGGTACTGTAGTTCAACTTCATACATGTATAGAGTATGGATCAAGCTTTTTGAGTAGAAGAACTCCATTGCTCTCTGTTGATTTCAATGTTCATGTGAAGACAACAGTGGTCAAAGTCTGAATACCTTGTAAACACTAGAACTCTTAAAGAAAATTTTGGATGAACTTCATACCTTGCATGTGGATCTACGTAGTAGTTAGAAGAACTCTAGTTTTTTTTCTGTAGAGGTCACCAGAGGTCAATATGTGAAAATTGTGCAAACGTTATAGTTCATAAAGTACATGCATATATGTTTTGAGGTCAGAGGCCAGTCAAGGGCAGCAAAGGTCAAAATGTGAAAATCATCTAGCCCAATTATCTCTAGAATGCCAGCTTGGAAGAGTCTTCATACTTACATCAGCGGTTATTTAAATAAGGTCAGCAGAAGGCAAAAGCTGTAAGCATAGTTGTTAGTGTGATATCTTAAGAAGAGCAGCATAAACAAATCTTAACATTATTATGTACCATACATAGGTCTGAAAGTCTATTGTTATTTGTACATTTCTTAACATTGACATATAGCTTGAAAAGTAAATTTTCAGAACCATATTACTCAGAATGAACATGTGTGGACTATGCACTATGGGTAACACTGTTTCCGCTATGACGCGATTTTGACGCAATGGCTTGCCAATTTGACGCACTGGCGTTCAGAGAGAGAGAAAAAAAGGGGGTTTCATTTTCTCTTGAATTTTATACGGTGTGAATGAAAAAAAAAAACATTTCAAAGGCATGGTGTTCAGAACTTCAACTTGAAGTGAAGAAATTATTACTGTATATTGTTTCCAATTTATTGTCAGAAATGTTAAATTAGCGATCGTTAACTGTTCCATAGCTACGTTTTTTAAAACAGTCACACAGATTTAGCTCGCTTGCTGTAAAGCTAAATCATATTACGTAATGTGCACGTGCACTGATGGATTGCCTACACTATGATGGTTTGCACTACCAGTGTACTGTATAGCCTACGTTACATTACATTGCAAGTCCATGCACTATTTGAGCCAATTTAGCTTGTAAAAATAAAGCGTAATACGCAACAAACTCATTTATTATTATTTAGCAATCATCGTTTAAATAAAGCTCCGGGTTCCATGCCTCAATTTAAAATCAGACATTGGATTGGACGATGTTTATTAATAATACTGTAGGCAAAATGTAACATCATGAAAAGCCAAGAAAACATTGACCGATTGTGTTTTTGGTTCAATAAAATAATTTTAAAATTAAAATTAAAATTAAAATTAATTAAAAAATAAATTTAATAATTTGGCGGAATTTTTGCCTGTCTTGTTTTCATATGAACCTTATACTTCACTGAAAAGAAACGATTGTAAATTCCTCATCAAGTTTGACAAGACAAACTATTAATTTTGGTGATGTGCGGGCTGACATTCCTCCACGTTTTACAAACAACATATCAATTTATGAATGAACGTTATAAACTTTTTTGACGACTGTGTACATCGTCACACTACCTTTTTATCAATGGTAGCCTATATGTACATAAATCTTTCTCACGGCATCTGATGGACGTATTAATCTGTGAATCTATGACTATCACTTTACTATGCAAAAGGCCCGGTATTCTGTTATATAAAAGAGAAGGCGGTTTGCATTTAATTTTACGCAAACAACCATAGATCATATCTGGAGTAAAAAATCAAAACACAACATTACATTGCCATTATGCCACGGTCAGAAGGGAGGCACCCTACCACACAGTTAGCCTATTCACGTTGAAAATCTGGATAGCTAGTATCTGGGTGAGTAGAGTTCATAAACAGTATCAGTGGTCACGTAGACAGTGACCGTATATAAACTTGTAAAAGTGATGGATTAGTACTTAAAGAGTGACAGTGTTTAGGACCCCCAACGGAGTTATTAGTATTTGAGGTATGTTTAAACTTGTTGGAATAGGGCAGGAGTAACAATAAATATTGGCCCGTAAACGGGAGCAGGTCACAGTTTGTAATAAGGAATGGGCAATTTACTTCGTTCCTCGCTTACCTGTCTCCCCACAACCTTAGCACACTCATTCTACCGCGCCTAGAATGTCCTGGTAACCTTTTAACACTGTGCACCCTCTGTGACCCGGCTTCACGGGTCACCAACCTTCCTTCTCATGAGACCAAAGCTCCTCCAAAGTGGTCTCTGCCTTGGAGTCGAGTAGTAGTCTTTCCCGAATTACACATTGATTACACATTGATTGATTACACATTGATTGAACAAAAAAGAATAGAATTTTAACGCTGGCTAAATCATTAGGCCTAGTCTATGTACTGCCACATTCGTCTAAAATGGCTAAAGGTAGTAACAAACGGAAACCCCCAAATGATAAGGGGCCAGAGAAAAAACAAAGCAAGTTACTTAACATCTGATTTCGGGGACAACCAGAGGGGAACGAACAGGACTCACAGCCAAAGGACAATGAGAAGAACACAAGAGAGTTAAGAAAGAAGTGGCTAAAGGTTGGGGCCCATTTATTCACTGATATTACTTAAAATCAGTGAAAATGATTCTAAAACTCTCATCGAGTGGTTCCAACAACAGCTCATATGGCACCAGAAAGCACAATTTTTTTTTCTTCAAACAGAGGAAATTTCATTACAAAATCCCTTTATAAGCATACCTGAAAAGAAAAAAATGATATCACCATTTCGCATCTAAGCTCACTTCCTAAAGGAAATTTTTTAGACCCCTCTCCTAGGATGGTGGTGAGTCAAATGTTCAGATATTAGCCATTTTGACTCAATGGGAAATTTCTTAGAGGAAACACTGATGGGCACTATGTCTGTTGCATTGAAGCTATATAGAGGTGATGCCAAACTTGTTCATTAATTTAGCATACACTCTTAAAGCAGACTTGCTTGAACATTTCTTGTCATAAAGTAAACATAAAAGATAGAAAGCATTAGTTTCTCATTTTAATCATGACCTTTTTATTTTGCATTTTTGCTTTCTGGTTTAATTTCTTTTCAGGACTACCGGATGAAATAATTGTGGGTATTTCAAAGTCAGTGCCAACCACAGAGTGGAGACATTTGGGTTTCGCACTTGGTATCACAGATTGCAGACTGCTTGCTTTTGAGAATCATCATTATGGCCTACAAGAAAGAGTTTATATAATGCTTCGCTACTGGCAGATGCGTCAATCATACGATGTTGATCAAGCAGAAAAGCTAATTGTAGCTCTACAAGCTTGTAATTGTTCAGACAAAATTGCCTCAATCTCCAAAGGTATTTTGTTTTTCATTCTTACTTCACCATGTGACACCATGATGACGATATCACAATTGGGCATTGAGTCGACTTAAGCTTAGAATACCTTTGAAAAGTGTCAATACTGCTGTCTTGAGTATACATCTTAACCAACTTGAGAACATTTCTTAATTGTTGAGAATGAAGGGGTTTCTCAATTCAGTAGTACTGTAATCATGTAGGCTTTGTTGTACTACATGTATTGCTTATGTAATTACTGTACTGTTACTGCACAAGTTAGATGAATAAATAGCTATGTTATCATGTTAAAGGGAGACAAGGTGATTGGTATTCACAAATTAAACTATAGGAGTGGAATTGGTCTGGTATTTAGTTGATATTGTTTTAACAGCAATTGCAGTTTGTTCTGGTCTTAGAACACTGCTGCTGAGGAGTTACAAAGTATTTATTGAAGACCCTTTTCGTAGATAGATAGGATATAGTAGGGTAATGTGTCAGGTTGTAGCTGGCGGTGTGAGTACTGGTTCAACAAGGTTGGCAACCACTGGCATACATGCATATTGCTGAAAAATATTCAGATGTGACAGTAATTTGAATATTGCAAGCCTGTAATCAGATGCAACATTTTGAAGCCCAGAACCACACTTTTGAAAGTCAACAAATAAGCTGTTGTTCTGATGTGGAAAGTGTAATAAGTGAAAGGGAAGAATCAGATATGTTCTGTGTTCTAAAGTCTTGTTTTCCTGAAAGTGTTCACTTAATTCTTGAGAAAGGACATTTGATAATTTGACATATGCACTAGGGTCAGTGACCATTCTACATATGTATAAGCATTTTTAAAATCTATGTGGTTCTTTAAGTATCTTTACTGAACCTATATATTGTTTGGGATTTAAGGGACTGTTCATCATTTATTGTGCTTGCATTTCTCCTGTCTGTGAGATTGAAGAATGTTAACTACGGTGGCTTTGTTTTTGATTTCAGAAACTTGTTACATAACTAAATACTTTTGGATAAGTTTCATTGAAGTTTGACTTGAAGAGTACAGCCCTTAAACTGTTTCTTTCATTTTTAGTCTGGCAGATCTAGTAAGATATTTCGTTGCATATTTGTGAATTATTCTCTTATTTTATGTGTGGAAGTGTGCCTTGGTTTCCAAGTGATAAGTTTTTTTAGATGTTCATACCATTTCTCTGGGTAGTACTTCAACTCATGCAATCATTTAGAAGATTTTACTCCCAGTTTGCAACATCATGAAAATTTAAAGAAAAACTTTGAACTTTGTAATTAGCATCATGACTTGTTTTAGTACCATTTTACCTTTAGTCTTATTTCTGTGAGCTATTAACATCTTAATATGGGTGTTTCCTTTGCATAGGTCTAGATGAGACCCACCTCCGGAGCGTTGCAGATTGCATCGATGGAAAGTGGAAACAAGTAGCAGCAGTTGTCTGTAACCCTGCAGATATTGAAGATATTTCAAAAAGATCAGAACCAAACAGGGATAAAGCTTTACTTGTTTTACGGAAATGGAAAAGGAAACAACCAAGTAAAGTCACAAGTCTTCTAGAATGTTTGGCGAAGACTTTGAAAGAGTACCATCTTCATAAGGCAGCCAGGATACTTTATGATGGTAGGTGTATACATGTGTATATAGGAGTGTCACTTAGATGTTCTTTATAAGTAAATTTGGGGTTTTCTTTCTTGGTGTACATTCTTTTGCTTTGTTATCTGGTGCGGTTATTAGCATGATATATGTTGATTAGATGTGGTTACAAGATGAGGTAGCAATGGAAACATCGAATGGTTTAACCCTGTGTTCTTAACACTTGGATGAAATCAAGAATGCTGATGTTATAGATAGTTTCAAAAATATACAAGTACAAATATCTCTGGATTGGCTTTCGTTTCAACCTGACACTTTATATGCAAATGTTATTCATTAGCATTGTTCTAAGGATACAAATTGGGTTGATTTTTCAATAAACTGTGACAATCTTGTAGACCATATTTTAATTGACTGTTAGTATTCAATTGTGAGAATTGCAAGATATTTATTTGAATTCTTTGAAAGGTTTGGATGCAGGTACAGTTCTCTGTCTAGCCCATAAATTGGCATTTGATTGGCAACCACTTGGACGTCAACTATTTGGTGAGAAGTTCCAAAAAGAAAAGTTTGAAGCTGTAGATGATGCTGTTCAATGTACGTTCCAGATGTTAGAGACTTGGAATAAGAAGAATATTGGTAACCCTGATAGAATTGCAATGCTCTATAAAGCTTTGAAAACAATTGGAAGACAAGACATAGAAGAATGGTTGAAGAATTACATTGACTCAGATCAGACAATGGAGTATCCTTTGCGATCCTCTCCGTCATCTCACAGACAAGGTAATTGAATATATTTTGTATATTTTGTTTCTCAGTGTCAACTTTCTCAGCCATAAATGATTGTCTTTCAAGATAGTTGAAAGTACGGAGAGCCAAACGTTCCATAAATGTCGAAAAAGAAAGTGAAGTGTCCAATTCGATATCAACATGTTACAATTCGATATCAGCATGTTACAATTCCATATTG
>JAIPMN010064340.1:0-12799 GCA_020650975.1 Apostichopus californicus
CAGTTGGACCCAGTAAACATAGTTGAACCAGTTGGACCCAGTAAAACATAGTTGAACTTGAACCAGTTGGACCCAGTAAAACATAGTTGAACCAGTTGGACCCAGTAAACCATAGTTGAACCAGTTGGGAACCCCAGTTCACCCAGTTCAACCTAGTTCAAATTTGGGCCAATTTCCGTATAGAAAATTCCAGTTGAACCCAGTTCAAAAGTTCAACTGGAATTTCCACCAGGGTATCAGCATCGCTATTTGTATGGTATACGGATGGTAAGGATGATTGAAATGAGTCATTATTTTCCAGTATTAATATCATCATACAAATTAATGTAGCCTTAATTGATATATTTTTCAAAATCCTTGTTCTTCCTCTAACTTGAAAATGAAGATGTGACTAAATTGCAGTCACTTTAGAATATTGTAGAAAAAGAACTGCAATGAGAGCGATACTCTTGTGCCCTGTTTATTGAAACAAAATAGTTATTGTTATTGAACTTGTAAATGAAGTGAAGATCTAGTCAATCATTGATGATGCTCATAGTCATAATACATTGTAATAGATATTTTCACAGGGCACAAAGAGCATATGGGGATATTTATAAACAGACAGGTATGTCAGGAATTGTAGCGCTACAGCCACACAAACTAAGGCTTGAGAGAGCGATGATAGCATGCTTGGTAAAGAAGCCGATCGATCTCTGAGGCAAAATGCAGAGACTGATAATCGGTGAGTCACGATTAAACATTTTGCTCCTTTTTGACGCGAGTGGAAACCCCGACAATATTCCTTGTCTTGGTCAGGTGGACACAAAGTTGAAGAAAAGATAACATAAAGCTTTTTGTAATAATGTAATTAGAAGGAAGTTTGTTACCTAAATAAAAATGAAAAATTCAGCACGAATCCAAGTTAACAATTATTGTGTTGTGTGTTCTCGATTATTCAAATTATCAATTTCATTGGTCAATATTATGCTCAGTATTAATGAAAAGTCATCTCTTACCTTCCCGGGTTCTTCCATCTGTCAGGGAAAGAACGTGCATGGAGAAAAATAAAGAAGTCAATATTGCATAGATTTGATAATACACACTACCCTCAATACTTAGACTTGTAAACCGTTTAAATTAATGATATCACTTAAATATATAATATACAATGAGTGCAGGGGAGTTTGACGTTCAAGCCTACATTCAACTCAATTGAATTTATATTTTGCCTAGAGCTCAGGACTTTGCTTATTTCAATGGGTTTGTTTTGAATTGCGTGCTAGTATTTGCTACCCTCCTTTATACTTGTTACGATAAAGTTGAGTGTTTTCAGACAAGCTTCATCTCCAGTAGCCTATAACGGAAGCAATGGCTCATTGCACTTTTTTAAGGAGTGGTTTGCTTGTTCGTTTATATCGTCTCTATAACAGCCAGAACCAGTAAAATGTGACATGCACAAGAATGGTATAAACGGAGTGACTCATGCGTTGCCAGGCTGACTACGGCTTCAGCTGGCGATGAAGTTAGAAATCTGAAGGAGTCGTTTTAGACAATTACTTGGAAGAATTTATAAGTTAAAAGTATTGAGTTATGATCCCAAATTTTCTTCCTTTGTCGGCGTTTGGACGCCAGTGGAAGAACTCAAGTATGAATAATAAATAATGTTATAAGCAAACTCTCTATATAGACTAAAAGCTGTGACTAAATTAAACCGATACTGTCAGCACGATTTATTTTTAAAGAATTGTGTATATCTTTTAATCTGGATTATTCTACTATGGAACTTTAGCTTGTATATAGAACAGTCAGCAGAAATGAAAAGTTAGTTCTTACCGACAATTTTGGTTTCTTAGGTGTTTTCCGCTTTAGTTCCTCCTGTAAGGAAAGAACGTGTATCGACAAAAATAAATGAAGTAAATAGTGTACAGTTTTCAAATTAAAAAAAATATGTTAAATTATGTTATTTGACAATTAAAATGGTTGATGGCACTTATAAATATAACATACAATGTGTAAAGCTGTCCATTACTTTAAAAACCTTAAATCAAAGTAAACCTTGAATTAACATTTTGCTTAGAGCATTGGACCTTGCTTATTTCTTAATCATCTTTGTAAATCTAAATGATACAGGTAAGTAATTATCATGTGGGAAATGTATATTAACAATCCTGTATTCATAGCATGAACAAATAAGCACCGCGCGACAGTCATTTGTAAAAATCAAATTGATATATGTATATTTGTATATGTATATGTCAGTAATGGTAACAACATGTGTAAAGCCCCATATTTTCAGCATTTTAATATTTACTATGTAAGGCGCGCCCACACATTGTAGGTTCTCAAGATACCAATTAAACATTTTGTTCTTGATTTCTATAAAATTCATGCAACCGTTTTGATAAGTAATCAGGTTGCCTAAAGTTGCCGACTTCAACCGTTTATTACACTATTAAGCAGTTGTCAGTTTGCCTAGGTTTGGAAAATATGTGCCCCCATGGTTGTGTCTACTCCTTGGTACTCACTGGCTCATATACTTCGTACACTTGAGATTCAATTTCAGCCTGCAATGAAAACGTATGTCAGTTAGCAAAGGAATGCACTTTCACTATATGGATCAATAAATAACAACGTAGACATATAAAACAGTATTATCAATAATAAAGTTTTTCGTTTAGCATCGGAAACTTAAAATTCAATTTCTTGGTAAAAATTTAACTCTTCATGTTATGAAGAAGACAGTTATATGATTGTCTTAGCAATAACTTGCATCCCAAAAATATATCCTTTAAAGAAGTATTAAGGAGTTATTAAATTTATATAAAAACTATTCCAAACAATCTCGTGTCGGTAGCCCGAATTTGGCTCCTCAAAATCGTAGAATGCCCAAGCCTTGCATACATCATTTATAAAGCTGTTCTTGATGTGAATGTCTTCACTATAAAAATTACACTGAATTGGCAATGGTTTACCATACTTTGAAAGATGAAGGTCAAAACATGATTCCAAGTTGCATTACTGTCCTCGAGATGCATCCTTACCCAATTACACTTTAAACCGCATATAAAAGAAGACACATGAGTGACTCTCTTCAGATATAGGAGAGATTAAAGTGGTGGGTTTCACTTTGTGTGACTTTGCTGACCACATAAAGTTATAAATACACGATTCATTTCGTCTAACAAAATACTGTGGGGGATCAGGCACTGTCTGGAAAAGGAAATTCACCAAATTGGTGTAAAGTCAAGTTGGGCCCACATATTAAGAATATTTTTAAGCGCGACAACTATGGTAAATAATTTAAACGAAATAAGCTGTCCGCAATAATTATCAAAAGTAATTCCCAAGCAGTAGCGGGACCATGGGTACAAGAAAATTTGAAGTTGCTGAGAAAGGCAGGCTTCTCCCATGAAACGAGTGAGAAAATGTTAAAATTGTTGTGTCGTCGGAATACTGTACAATTAGTTTCCTTATAACAAATACTACTCGGAGTGAGCGAAAAACCTAGCAAAATTAACTTTTGGATTTCTAGCATAAAAGGAAGTGAATAAAACTAAGTACTTGCAGTTTTGTAATCCACAAAAAACAACAAGAACAATCCAATGATCTTCCAGATTAAAACAAGAGAGTTAAAAATATTAAGTACTTAAAGCTGATGTGCCTTCCCCGAAACATCTATCCATTTTCCACAATATCCTAGTTTGATCCCATCATTGTACTTTTCGAGAACTTTTCCCACAAGTCTTCTTCTTTGTAAGATCAATTCTCGTCAAATCACCGACGATTAAAAGGTTGATTTCTAGAGCAGTTCATCCAGCTTTCACGATCGCAATTTTGTCCTCTAGAATATGAAGGAATTTATCTCCGTGACTTCTACCGTCTCTATGGCAACGCCAATCACTATGTTTGGGATCTCCGGGACCAAAGAATATACTTTTGTCTTAACAATAGCTTCATATCCTTCGGCCTCTGCTGAAAGAATTCTAAATATCCTAAAATCATAACGCCTCGACATTCGTTCCTGTTTGTTTACGTCACTAGGAGTGGAATCCATCTCTGTTCCATAGCAGTAATTTTACGAGAAAGATCTTTGTATCCCTTTTCTTAGCAGCCATATTGGATTTAAAAGTTTCAATGTGTCTTACTAAAATTCGACGACTTTACCAAGTTCTTTTTCTAGCTTCGACATGGAGGTCTGCAGATATTCCAACGCATGTTCAACAACTTGTTGAAAGCCTTCAATTGTAGATTTCCGGTTTCTTATATCTGCGTCACTTTGGTCATAAATGTTCTCAGGATCCTACATCGTGTAACGCAGTAGGTCGCTTGGTATACATTGGGCACGAGAATGAGATAACGAAGACTGACTCGATATTGGTGGTCTTGTCTTAGGCATTGTGATAAAATACCGGTAAGTAACTATCCGGTTAAAGATTCTCCTTTCAAATGTAAAATAAGACAAACTTTACACACTCCACAGAGCGGCGTGTTTAGCCCACCATGGTTAGACTCGTAAACTTTTCAAAACACCGTCAAGGAGATTCATTAACTTATGTTTCATTTGAAATCATTAGAAACAAATTTAATCGGTTATATAAATATTTACTTTCCTTTCTCTTATTTATTGATCTTTGTTTTTTAACTTATCCATATTAGAAGAACATGCATAGTTAAGAAACCTTCATAGGCTATAACATTATAACATTTTAAATAAGATAATGTTGGCTACTTGCCAAACGTTTACAGTTAATTGCTCAAACAGCAAAAAGACGAATAAAATATAGCAAAATAATTCATTTAAAATTTTATCCAGCTACGTATATCGCCCGTCCCTTTTCTTTCAGTTTCCTTTCTTTGCTTAAAACATGAAACCACAAACCCTTTTCTTGAGTATTAACATGATTCATTGAAATGGTGAGTACTTACTTTCATTACGGCAATTTCTCTGTATCTGTTGTGCAGTTCTTCCTGTCAATGTAAACCATGAGGTATATAATGACTTGATATAACAAAATGAATTGACGTTGCATGCATGATTTAAGATAACATATTAATGGTGCTGCACAAGGACTTTATATATTCATTATTTGATGAAGCTGGTGTCTTGTAACTTTATGGAATTAATTTATTCGGCGTACTCATTAACTTCAATTGAAGCCACCCTGAAGATATTCCTGAACTTGTTATTTCATTCCTGGAAGACATTTAGTCGCCTGTTCTTACTCTCAAATATAACAAACTAAATTAACAGATTATCAGTGGGCTATATTAACCATTTATCCATTGCAGCAACCGTTATCTATTGAACTCCATTCCGTTCTTAAGTACAAGCAATAGTTTATTTAAAAGCATGGATTTCTGATAAAGTTGGTATTTGATTTTCATCTTTTGATCTTTGTGTATCATTGTCCAGAAGATTTGAGAAAAAACTAGTACAGGCATCGACCCATATGTCAGATATGCACCTTTATATATCAAAGTTTGAAATGATCTTGTCATGTTATTTTGAAGATGATATCAGTTCTAAGTCAACCCCTATGGTTGTCACTGGTTATTTAGTACTAATTATAATACATTGTATGCATAATTGCCAAATCAAATACCATATGTCCCTTAAGTTTTGGTATTGCACTTCCAACATGTTATTTGAGACCATCTACGTGTGTACTATAATCGGTGTACTATAATTATATATTACCAGAATCGGTTTACAAGAGTCATTTTCATAAATGGGCCACTGAGGCTTAAAATTGTCATGTTGTTAACAGTAGAAATGGTGCAGTATTTAACCTGCACTTACGGACGTAATGTGTTATGTCTTAAAACTTATCAGAAGTCATGATGGGTCTAAATAATTATACATTGTACATCAAACACCTGTTTTATTTTTAAGTTGTTACACATTTTTTATTTAACTTTTATTTAACTTCGTTTTCCAAACGTTTGGACTTTGCTAGTGTATTGCAAGAATCGTTTGCATTGTCCTTTCATGCAGTATAATATTCAGAGGATTGTTGTTTTTTCTCCTCGGTGGTTAGGAAATTCCATTTTATAGCTACTTGGAAGAAGATATATACCAACCTTCAATCTGGATATTTCTTCGCCTTGCTTCATAATTTGTTCTTCGTTATTTGCCTCTGTCGTCTGTGGATGGAATATCCATAACAAATTATTGACTAGACTATTTACCATTTGATATGGAATCGCTTGGAATGAGTTCATCCATCTATATATTATTAATAAAATTATAACGCATCCCGGGGAGACGTTTACTCGTCTGTTCTCACTTTAATTTTTTTAGTGAACCTGATTTATTCGTTAATCATGTGTGGACCACACGCCATCTATTGGCTGCACTTAAAAGTGGAATGGTACTGAACATAGGCTGCTCTTATGGACGTAATGTGTACTGTCCTACATCTTATCTTAATTAATTATGGGTCTGAACAATTATCCATTGTACACCAAAATCAATGTTTAGATAAATATATATAGCTTCAGTCGCAAATCTTCTTTCGTATGAATTATTTGAATGTTAATTACAAATCTGTTACTTACTAATTATGATTTTACTTTCAGCTGACTACCATTTAAAACGCACTGATTTTCCTTTCGTATTGTCAGGATCATTGGCATTGTCCCCTCTTGCAGTATAATTCACTAAAAAGTTTTGCATTTTCTCCATGGCGGTAAGGAAATTCTAATTAATAGCTACTTCGAAGAAGATATAGTCTAACCTTTAATCTGGATATTTCTTTGTCTTCCTTCGTTATTTGGTCTTCTTTATTTTCCTTTGTCGTCTGTGGAAGGAATAATCAACACAGGCTATTAAGTAGACTAATTTATTGGCTGCACTTAACATATTATAATGGTACAGAACATCAACTGCTCTCATGGACGGTATGTGCACTGTCCAAAATGATATAATTAATTATCAATCTAAAAAATATAAATTGTACACCTAAACCAACGTTTAGATCAATATACCTATAGTTCCAGTCGCGAATCTGTTATCGCAAGGTTTACTTGAAAGTAATTACTAAGTTGTTACTTACTATGTTATGATTTTACTTTCAGTTTACTTCGTTCTTTAAACGCTCTGATTTTGTTTGCCTATTGCAAGGATCATTTGCATTTACCTTTATGCATTATAATATTCTAAGGACGTTTGCATTTCTCCATTTTTTAACTACTTGGAAGAAGATAATTTACTTACCCTTAACTTAGAAATTTCTACCTTTTGCTCCGTTATTTGTTTGTCGTTCTTCTCCTCTTTCCCCTGAGGAAGGAACATTCAGAACAGGCTAAACAGCAGACTCTTTTACATTAAATGTTTAATCGCTTGGAATGGGGTCATCTATCTATACTTTTATCCCCAATTACCCACTGGACTCATTCCCTCTTCCTTCATTCAGTTGTCTTCAGTGAAGTATGGAGGGAACGAAAGCGAATAGATGGAGTAAATGAGGCAGGAAATGCGAAATAAATATATAAACGTTCTCTCCCATATCAATTTGTGCTGACACTCTTGCAAAACATCCCTGGAAGACGTTTAGTCGTCTGTTCTCACTCTCAAATCAGTTAACAATTCTTTTTGTGTTTTGATAGTGAATTAAATTGAATCAATCATTTCATTTTTTACGCATGTTTTATTTGAAAGTTAATTATTTAGTGATACTAAGTTATCATTTTACTTTCAGTTAACTTCGATTTTTAAACGCTCTGATTTTCTTGCGTATTGTAATACAATAAATGACTTTGAATCAAGGCTATAAGTGTCCAAAATGACACTGAGAATAACGGTTTCATTAACTTTTGTTTCATTTGAACTTATTTCAAAGAAATTAAATAGGTTATGTATTGCCCTCGTTTTCTGGTTCTTTCGGTTTGCTTTCAATGCAAACGTAATGATATCCTAAAGCTTCCCGTGGATACTAAAATGTGCCATCGTGCCATGAAGTGATATGATACCTCCCTTAAGTTCCTTTCAAACTCCTTCAAGGTATGTAACCCTTTGCACTTATGACCTTCTAGTTTCCCCTTGTTGATTCCCACGATTCCCGAATAAAGAAATACATTAACAATTTGTCGGTCCATTTTCACACGTCTAGTTTAACAGCCCGTATTTTCAGACAAAGAAAAACATAACCAAAAATTAGGACCACGTTTTGTTTTCTTTCTTACCCATGATTGATTCATTCAGTGATAGATTGATAAATAGTAATGATGTTCCGAAGTAGTTAATATTGACTTAATCACGGATCAGATGCTCCATCATGTGTGACCTAAAGCGTTGCAACCTCTGAGCAGTTTTTATAGAGGCAAATTATTTCTGGAAAAGGAATCAACCAGAGCTAACGATCATCGTGATGACAATATAATGAATACCTATTTGTTTCCAAATAGTAATCTTGAAATCATTTTAAAGCGTTTTAATTAAACTTTTAATTGTCACGGAGATAATAAATCATCTTGAAATCAACACAACAAAGTTTGAACTACTTATTTATGTGAAGCTTCTTAGGGCAAGGCTTCCGAAATTGCCTACCAAATAATTTCCCCAGGGTAACAACAATACCATCTCTACCGAGCTCAAGGCGATATTCGCCACCTTACCATCGAATCAGCGAGATTTCACATTCAAGCCAAAATATTTACTTTTCTTCGCTCATTTCTTTATCTTTGTTTTCAAAATTTCCATGTTAGAAGAAAATGCGAAGTAAAGAAATCTTCCATAGGTTATACTATTATACATTCAAACTAAGATAATGATGGCTGCTTGGTAAACGTTTGCAGTTAACAGTTACAACAGAGCCAAAGGAAGAATAAAATAAAGAGAAGTAAACCATTTACAATGAGATTTATCCAGTTACGTATAACGCCCGTCCTGTTTTCTTTTAGTTTACTTTCATTGCTTAAAGCATGATACCATAAACCTTTTCATGAGAACCATTAATGTGTCATGAAATTGTGAGTACTTACTTTCTTTCCGGCAATTTCAATATTTTTGTATTCCACTTCTCCATGTCAATATAAATCATGTGGTAATATAGTGACCTTATACAACCAGATATTTTAACGTTGTATGCATGATAATTTGACAACAATTACCCCATTGACTCATTCTCTCTTCCTTCAGCTGTCTTCAGGGAAGAAGGGGGGGGGGGGGGCAAAGCGAAAAGAAGGAGGCAATGAGGCAGGAAATGCAAATTTGTGCTGACACTCTTGCAAAACATTCGCAGAGAACGTTTACTCGTCTGTTCTCACTCTCAAATACAAATTATAAGACTTAAATGTGTTTTTGTGTAATTTTTCTTTTACGAATGTTTTATTTGAAAGTTAATTACTTAGAAGTTACTAAGTTATGATTTTACTTTCAGTTAACTTCGATTTTAAACGCTCTGTTTTTCTTACGTATTGCAAGGATCATTTGCATTGTGCTATCTTTGCATAATTTGGAAGAATTTATATTCTAACCTTTAATCTGGAAATTTCTTTGTCTTGTTTCCTTATTTGGTCTTCTTTATTTTCCTTTGTCGTCTGTGGAAGGAATATCCAGAACAGGCTATTAAGTAGACTTTTTAATATTTAATATGGAATCACTTGGAATAAGTAATATCTTTCTATATATTATATATAACATTATGATACATTCCGAATAGACGTTTATTCGTCTGCTGTAACTTTCATATATAAAGGAAAGTTAGAAACAATTTTTTTGTGAACGTGATTTAATCGTTAATCCATTGTAGACCACACAGATTTGGGTGGTGCGTACTTGGAAATATATTTGTTGCCATTAAAAGTGTAAATGGTACAGAACATAAACTGCTCTTATTGACAAAATGTGTAATGTACTACATCTTATAATTAATTATGGATCTAATGGTACATTGTACACTAGAACCGATGCTTACATCAAGATACCAATAGCTTCAGTCGCGAACCTTTTCGCATGGTTTATTTCATAGTGAATTATTCAGCTGTCACTTGCTAAGTTATGATTTTACTTTCAGTTGACTACGCTTTCTTTAACGCCTTGATATTGTTCGCGTAAGGGTCATTTGCATTGTCCGTCTTATGTAGTTTAGTGTTCTAAAACAAATAAAATCCGTTTTATAGCAACTTTAAAGAAGAAATATACTCACCTTTAAGCTGGATATTTCTTCTTTTTGCTTCGTTATTTGTTTTCCGTTATTCTCCTCTCTCGCCTGAGGAAGGAACATCCAGAACAGGCTATTCCGTAGACTATATTAAATGTGGATTCGCTTGGAATGATGTCATCCATCGATAATTTTACAACAATTACCCCCTTGACTCATTCCCTCTTCCGTCGGCTGTCTTCAGGGAAGAAGGGGGAGAGGGGAGCGAACAGAGGGAGGCAATGAGGCAGGAAATGCGAATTTGTGCTGACACTCTTGCAAACCATTCGCGGAAAACGTTTAGTCGTCTGTTCTTACTCTCAAATACAAATTATAAGAATTAAATGTTTCTTTTAGTGAACTACATCGAATAATTCATTTACTATTTCTATTACGCATGTTTCATTTGAAAGTTAATTATTTAGTAGATACTACTAAGTTATGATTTTACTTTGAGTTAACTTCGATTTTAAAACGCTTTGTTTTTCTTGCGTATTGCAAGGTTCATTTGCATTGTCCTATCTTTGCATTTAATGAGATGCTGCATTTTCTCCATAGCGGTTAGGAAATTCCATTATATAGCTATTTGGAAGAAGAAATATACTAACCTTTAAGTTGGATATTTCTTCTTCTTGCTTGGTTATTTGTCTTTCGTTATTCTCCGTTTTAACCTGTGGAATGAACATCAAGAACAATCTATTCACTAGATTACTTAACATTTCGTGTGGAATAGGAAGGAGTTCATCCATTTATACTTTTATCCCCAATTACCCCCTCTTCCTTCAGCTGTCTTCAGTGAATAGTACATGGAATTTAAACGAATAGAGGGGGGAAATTAGGCAGGAAGTCCGCAAAAAAGGGTCCTCCCATATAAATGTGTGCTGACCTTCTTGACAAACCAAGGCGTACGTGGCTCCCCAAGCAGGGAATGACTTCGAAAACGTGTTTCTGACCCTTAATGATTTACATTTATAATCTTCACAAAAGGTTGATCTGTTAAAGTGTAACATAAGTGTACCTATGCAAATTTAATACAAGAAAGTTAACTTTTGAAAACATCGTCGAGGTGGTAAGTGTCCAAACTGACACTGAGAATAATAGTTTCATTTGTCCTCATTAGAAAGAAATGTAAAAGGTCACGTATTACATTCGTCTTTGGTTCTACCGGTTTGCTTTCAATGCAAACGATATGATGTCCGCAAGTTTACCATTAATTATAAAATGTGCAGCTGAATCAGTGATATTTCTCTTTCAAGCCGACAATGTTAACTTTTCTTCGCTTATTTCTATATATATCTTTGTTTCCAAGTTTCCTGTTTAGAATAAAATGCATAGTAAAGAAACTTCCATAGGCTATACTTATATAGCATTTAAAAGAAGATAATGATGGCTCCTTGTAAAACGTTTACAGTTAACTGCTAAAACAGAGCAAAAAGAAGAATAAAATAAAGAAAAGTAAATCAGTTACAATGAGATTTATGCAGTTAGTATGACGCCCGTCTTTTTTTCTTTCAGTTACATTCATTGCTTAAAGCATGATACCATAACCTTTTTCTCGAGTACAAAAGAGGGACATGAAATGGTGAGTACTTACTCTCATTTCGGCAATTTCACTATCTCTGTTTACCGCTTTTCCCTGTCAATGTAAATTATGTGGTAATATGATAACCTAATATACAAGATTAAATTACATTGATGCATGACTTAAGATAAAACATTAATTGTGATACATAACGACTTTAATATATTCAGTATTTGATGAAGCTAGTGTCTTGTAATATCATGGAATTAATTTATTCGGCAACTCATTGATTTCACTTGCAGCCACTGTGAAGATATTTCTAATTTTTAATGCATACCTGGAATGCTTTACGTCGTCTATTCTACTCTCAAATGAAACAAATGAGTTAACAAATGTTTAGTGTACTACATTTAATGATTCTTCCTTTGAAGCAACCGTTATCTATTGAACTCTATTCCTTTCTTAGATAAAAGTTATATTTTATTGAAAAGCATGGTTGTCCGTCTTAGGTAGTTTAATGTTCTAAAAGAAATTAAATTCCATTTTATATCTACTTGAATGAAGAAATAATGTTACCGTTAAGCTGGATATTTCTTCCTTTTGCTCCGTTAGTTCTTTTTCGTTATTCTCTTCTTTCGCCTGAGGAAGGAACATCCAGAACAGGCTATACAGTATACTACTTAACACTAAATGTGGAATTGCTTGGAATGAGTTACTTCATCTATACTGTTAACACAATTACCCCCTCGACTCATTCCCTCTTGCTTCAAATGTCTTCAGGGAAATAGGGAAGAAACCAAAACGAACAGATGGAGGAAATGAGGCAAGAATGCGATATAAATAAACGTTATATCCCAAATCAGTTTGTGCTGACTTAGTTTAATGTTCTAAAAAAAATAAATTCCGTTTTATAGCTACTTGAAAGAAGAAATATACTCACCTTTAAGCTGGATATTTCTTCTTTTTGCTTCGTTATTTGTTTTCCGTTATTCTCCTCTCTCGCCTGAGGAAGGAACATCCAGAACAGGCTATTCCGTAGACTATATTAAATGTGGATTCGCTTGGAATGATGTCATCCATCGATAATTTTACAACAATTACCCCCTTGACTCATTCCCTCTTCCGTCGGCTGTCTTCAGGGAAGAAGGGGGAG
>JAIPMN010064359.1:4906-16099 GCA_020650975.1 Apostichopus californicus
CCCCCCCCCCCCCCCGCACTAATCGTCAACGATACGGTCAGTGTTAGTAAGACACCCCATCTTTCGCGACTGCACTTTTGTTCCGAACTTTTTTCGATACATTTGTACCTTATGGGGCAAAGTTTTTGCTTATGTTGATGGCCCTTTTAAACTTCCGTAGATTAGCATTTAGTGTTTTAATTGTATACCATAGAGACGATGTATATCCCAACGAAGTAGCCAGGAATTTGAAAGGGGGAGCACTTTTTGCGATTGATATGGGGGAGGGGTCTAAGGGGAGGGGGTGACAGATATTTTTGAACTATTGAAGGTCCTTAGATGCGATCTGGTGCAATTTGTTGCCAGTTTCATTATTATCATATGATCATATTATCAACAGATTTTGTTTCCTGTTTGAATTCTTTTACATGTTCTTTTACATAATATATCAGAATTTGACAAACATAGTGCTCTTTTACATTTTTTCCAGAAGGATGATTCTTGTTTATTGTCCAATGTCTGGACTTTAATACATTTGACGAACTTAACTGATGGACAATATAAACTTTCATATTTTGCAAGACAGCCAGATTTGCAGTGGCCTAAAAAAAAAAATCGTTATCGCCGTGTATTAGCAGTGTAATAATTATTTATAGGAAGTGCGTATCACGTACAATTGCTAGCTTAGCTTCATAACATGCTGTTCGTGCAACAACTTAGGACGAGTCATAGAAAGGATGAGAACGAACGTTGTCGACATCGTTGTGTATACGGTTCGTGACATTCCATCGAGTGAGGTTAGGTAGATATGTATTTTATTACGCAGTGGCCAACTGTAGGTTTGAAATAGGCTATAGGCTAAATTTAGCTAATTGCATCTGCCAAACTAAGTAAGTAGTTGAATCAGTAGGCCTGAATGTTATTACGATTATAATCGAGTTAACGGAGCTGACGAGTATTCAAGATCAAAAGAGCACCGACAAAATACCATGCTAAAAAACAAGTATATCCTGAACTTACTTGAAGCTAGCAAACAGGGTTGACCCACCCAATAGCAAAATTAATACATAAATTATCAGAACTGAAGCTGGCGAACGTTGTATTTTTTTTTAGAGTATTCAAAATCATACGAAGATTTGTATGGTGGAGTATAAGGATCGCGAGATACAATTTCTCAATGTGACGAGGAAAACGTGGTAAATATGACTGATTAAAGGTCAATTTTGATCGAAAATTTTATGTCACTCACAAATTACAAGAACATATGAAAATAAGAGTGCGACAGTCAGAAAATCGTCATTTTTACCAAGATTGGGGGGGGGTGAGACACCCCCACACCCCCCCCCTCTAGCGACGTCCCTTCCTGACGACATTAACAGCAGGCAAAATAAACACAAAAGGAAACAGTAAATTGTTGCTGTTAATTAAATCACGATCGCACAAAATATAATAAATTACATTAGATATACTCAATTCATGTGTAGACCTATATACTGTACATGCATGCAAAAATGTATTGAGAATATAAAAAGATAGTCAAATACATTTCAGAAAGTAGAATAGTTAGCTCTCTTTCGACTCTCCTTAAGATATAGTAGCAATTAATCGGAGGGATGTAGCATTCCTTAAACACACGTACACATATACACAATAAACAATGTAATAAATATTTGGAAATTTTTCTTCGTAACTTTTCAACGAGTGGAGAGCAAATGATGTTCAAGAGCATATGATGTTCATGTCAATGTCGAAAACTTGACATGAAATATTTGGGAAAAAGTCTTATAGTTTTGTTTGAACAACAATAACCACAAAATGAAATGAAATAAATCAATATTAACTTAACTCCAATGGGGAAACCGAGACATGGTGATTAAGAAATGGCATGTTGAGGTTTCTTTGGACAAAACTAAAGACTTAATGAGTCATTTTCTGCTTTTTCATAGGCTGACAAAACTTTGACCTTTAGGGATTGAAACTCTAATTAAAGGATGAGGAATAGCTAGTTAGTCAACTCTCGACGAATGACAATAGTCATAAGTTTTTTAGAGCAAAACTTTCTAGTTATACATATCAACAGACAGTCACATACTCTCCTTTGATAGAGAGATGTTTCTTGGACATCTTAGGAGAGTGACTTATAACTCTTTGGAATGAAGAGTAGGAATGTTTGATCCAGGCCGATTATATGACATATTTCTCAGAGGTTCATACCATGCAATGTTCTGAATTCATCAGCTCATACCATGCAAAAGTGTGTATTTCATCAGCACAGCTTCTACATCACATAATTGGTTCTGTAACATGATTGCACATCATCATACAAAGGCGAATGTTGTGACTTTATGTAATAATTGATAAACAATGCAAAGTGTTCTGCTGGTAATGACTCTAACAACCACCTTTCCTTTCTATTCCTCCACCTGTGTTAACAATACCGTATAGACTATATGCTACTCTATTAACCACTCTACTGTCAAAACACAAAATGCTGGCATAAGTGCACAGCACGTCGCTTTATCTGTGGTGACAAACAACTTAATTGAGAACTATTTTAAATCAAGGCGAACGCTTATAAAACAATCATCCATGACGGAAAATCAAGGAGAAGTATATCTTGCTGTTCTCATTCTGACATTTGCCTTCATGACTTTTAATATCCACTTTGAATTGCCTGGTGAAAAATATTCACCAGTAATCGAACGGCAACCCACGACAAGAAAATTAATCAAAATCCTCTCTAATTGTATTGTATTTCACGAGATGATATATAGACTGTTTCAGCTTCGATTGGTAGACAAATTGAACGTTGGTCGTAACTGCTCACATGAATGTCTGAAAAGGACTAGGAATATATGAAAATCACTATGGCAACGCTCTTGATGTCAGAGATGATGAACATACAAAAAGAAGGGAAAACGAAAAGAAAGAAATAAACAAACAAACAAGAAGGAGAAAGGAGGTAAGGACATATAAAATGTGTACAATGTCATATCGAAAACATTAAAGAGTAGTAAATCAAAAAAATAGAAAAATTAACGGAAGAAAAGAATATAAACTGGACAATCACTTGTGATTCATGTTATTGTCTTATATAATGGAGGAATATGATTAAAAAGACAATTAATAAACATTAATTAAAGAATAGTGCATAGAGATGAGACTTGTTAAACACTTAACCCGCCTATTAGGAGAGTATAGGAGCTGTAAGTATGGATATTTGAGCACTGTGTGTATTACAGTTATAAATATGCACGAAGCAAAGATTTGTAGGTGTTCTGTGACACTAATATCCTCAAGTACTGGGTTTCAAAATCGAAATTTTTAGTTCTTAGGAAATCTAATATTCACAAACACATATGAAATACTGTAGGCTAATAAACAAAGTACTTAAAAACTATTTTGGATTGCTGTAAAAGTCTGATCTAAGACGAAAATGTTTTGGACGATGGGATGGCAAAGGTATTAGAACATTCGATGTAGGTACTTCACATCAGAAGTGTCTGGTTGGTATGAATGTGGCTGTATTAATGATCTTATATTACACAACCATACATGTATATAACATACTAACTTCAGGATGGTTAACCAATCCGATATAGTTGCTAATATGGCTTTGAAAGGGATATTCCGGTGGCTGAAGTTGATTGCTTGGTAAAAATGGTATATTTCGGTCAAATCTGCATCCTTGTAGCATTTTGTACAACAAAGATTTGTTATTGGGGATCATTTCATGAAAGCAAATGGCAACAGCAGAGTGAATGATGACATCATCACAGCAAGTCAGCTGACAATGCATGTCTTAACCATATTTATAAACTCACCTATTCACAGAGGAACATATTAATATTTCTATGACAAAAGGTTCATTTTGATGAATTTCTATGAAATACAGAGAAACATGATAGCTACATAAAGTCAACCTTAAAAATTGTATCAGGTTTCAAGGATAAAACAACAAGAAAATTAAACAGAAAACACAGCTTACAATCAAGCAACTGCAACTTGAGTTAGAAACAAGATATCAAGATGTGGTTTGCATCTAACAGTGTTAGAATTTTGTTCTTTTCCAAAAAATGAGTCTGCCATTGGAATATCCCATTACTGCTTGAGTTGGGCATGTATAAAAAGTAACAAAATACTGAGTTTCATTCTTGATTTCAAGTATATATAAATTTGGTAATGTTTGCCTGAAGCTCAAAACTGTTTCATCATCATGATCGTTGTTATTTTCCATTTACTTATTTATGAATCCCCGCTTCACAGCTTACGAAAGAAGCAAGTCTTCAACAATTTTATGTTTTACTTGACATTTGTACATGAGTAACTTACATCCTCTCCCATCATTTTCAGCAATGTCATTATGATTATACCCTGCTTTAAAACACATTTCATTCCTTCTTCGTAATTGAAAACATGAAGATCTCTACCGAATTACAATATTGGTGTAATCACACTTCAAACAAATTGTTGTGAGCTGAAATTAATTACATACAAATTGATTGACAGTTTATTATAAAGTAGTGGCATACTTAGAATAAAAGATGATTTTGTAATGTGAATGAATGTGAATGCACTGGAATCATTTCCAGCATGCGTCAATGATGTAACATCTGGTATTAAGTACAGTAATACATGTGGTGACACCCACAGGCTAACATTTGAAAGGTTCACTCATTTTCAAAACCTTTTTGGAATATTAAATCAGTAATTAGCAGCCTACTTTTCTGAGATGTGGAGTCATACTTTATAAGGTGTGTACTTAACCTCATGTTAGTGGGTCCACTGTTTGCTGTAAACTGAATTCATATTATTGTGGTAACACTATACAAGATATGTACTAATTTCATGTTATGGAGGGCCCTACAACCCCCCCCCCCCAAAAAAAATCTTTTAACTTCAATCAAATTATAATATGAGAAGTACTGTACCTCTGATGTCAACACAACCTCTTCTTTAATTCTTAAGATCATTTTTTTTTCTTTTTAAATTCACAATGCAATAATCCTGTGATCTTGCACAACACAAACTTAGAGCATAACTAGATATTAACCTCGATTTGGTTGTCCTTTTCCTTTAATCCACAATCTTTAACAATTACCAACATGGAGTCTCTTGACATAATATATTACCTTGCATCTTAGATGGAATAAGGGTAAGAAAATAAAAATATTGAAATTCAAAATACATTCATTTAAATTTTACAATATTTCTTTTTTTCATAGGAAAAAAGCTTACAAAAATATACTCATCTTTTAACCCACGACCTAATTATGCAGCATATTTTCAGTCACTATACATGATAAATCAATCCAAAAGAATCCTTGACACATCTTTCTTTCACACTACCCCCACCCCTCACCAATCCCCATCCAATTAGCAAGCACATATTTTATAGACAATTCTTTCCTACTTGAGCAGATATATCTCACAGGGGACAACAAGCCATACTTCTGTGTACTTGTGGCCATATTAGAAACTAACCTTTCACCATGTTGCAATATCCTGAATATTTCCTATGCCAGCTAATTATGCAAAAGTATGCCTTTTGTCTGTAAATGTATGATTCGTTTGGCTGTAAATAACTATTGACACCCTACACAGTCTTTATGTGATATATACTATATAAAATATATGTTCTCACCTTGTGAAACTTCTGGTAACTTGATCAAACAGATCTGGATTGACCATTACCATAGCAACAAGGTCAAATATACATGTGACATCTGCATGATGACATATAGCAAGACTACACAGAATCTGTAAATACCCATTGACACCCTACACAGTCTTTATATGATATATACTATATAAAATATATGTTCTCACCTTGTGAATATTCTGGTGACTTGATCAAACAGATCTGCATTGATCATTACCATAGCAACAAGGTCAAATATACATGTGACATCTGCATAATTACATATAGCTAGACTACACAGAATCTGTAAATAACCATTGACACCCTACACAGTCTTTATATGATATATACTATATAAAATATATGTTCTCACCTTGTGAATATTCTGGTGACTTGATCAAACAGATCTGCATTGATCATTACCATAGCAACAAGGTCAACTATACATGTGACATCTGCATCATAACATATAGCAAGACTACACAAAATCTGTTATGAGATATATCATAGTCTCCAGAAGTCTTAATGTCACACACATAAAAAACCACTGTGGTCGAAGCCATTTGTAATGTTCAGCCATTTAATAACTTAAGATGCTTTGTACTTTCCTGAAATGATGACAAACTTAAAAGACCAAGTCAATCATTCTGATTAATTAGAAGGTCTGAAACTGCATTGCCTACAAGTCGATGAAACTATAGCAGCTCCAACTAATCTTTTTGTTTTTACCTGTCCCGTTTTGTTAACAGACCAGTTTCGTATCGCTAACGACATTTTATATTTTGTTGTCCAAAAACGGTGACATTAGAGCGAAAGACAGTTGGTAGTATCTGAAAAGGTATAGGTTTGAACCCTGGCTGGCTTAGCCATGAAAAAAAGAACTTTCATCCACCAGCAATCCATAGGTAACCATCTGGAATGGTCTTTCAAAATGGAAAAGCTAATTCAGAATGGTCTAGATCTGTTAATTGGATTCCCACATGGCAAACACAGTAGTCTGAGCCAAAGAGTACTCTGTTCATACCCCTATAAAACATATGAATAACTACCTAGCTTAACAGAACCGCCTTCCATTAATATTTAATACTTTGAAGATTTGATAAAAGGATGTAATAACTCAGTAATGGTAATGGTTTTAGCCTTTGCTGAGGTTTTAAGAATATTCATAAAACTTCTGGAGGCATTGATAATTAATCAACCACCTCGTTAATCCTCATAAGACCATCAGGGTTTTCCTTCTACCTCAGGATATGATGACCTCTCTGAGGTTGTTTATTTAATTTAGCCATCAAAATAGAATACATGGATTGAAAATCAGCCATTCATATAGCAAAATATTATTTAGTTTTTAAATTACGACACCATAACCTCAAAGGATTGTCTGTTTGGATTATAAGTAAAAATCCGATTTAACCGAGCAATTCTATCAATGATGTGTTATAAAACTCATAGTTGATCGCATTGTGTATATGACAAAAACCAAATTCTCAGTCCTGTCGTTATGACCAACACGCCTTCATTATCTCCTTTGCTGAACTGATTGCTATTGTGGTAATTATACTGTATTAAAGTCCTCCTCCACCTTCTCCTTCCCTATTTAGTCATTGTAACTGTAAAATATACTTTGTTGTACATTCAGTAGTACTGCAGTATATATTTGCTACAAATGCTGGTGATTTTCCGGTGATGTTAATGAAGTCAGTGATCTCTACCAGTTTCTACAACATATATTACATTTGTCATACTTGCAGCTTGCAGGTAGAGTAGGTCTTTAGACTGGTCTGATGTCAAACTTCCCGATAACTCCTTCAGATGAGAGCCTGGGCAGTTGCCCTGTGGACATACTAACATCGCTTTATCCCCTATTCAGATTGCAGCTTAATCGCTACCAGTTTCTACAACATACATTACATTTGTCATACTTGCAGCTTGCAGGTAGAGTAGGTCTTAAGACCGGTCTGATGTCAATCTTCCTGATATCTCCTTCAGATGAGAGTTTGGGGAGTTGCCCTGTGGTCATACTAACATCGCTTTATCCCCTGTTCAGATAGCAGCTTTATGTAGATGCGTTTTCCTGACAATAACTTTTGGTCAAAATAGCAGGTTCCTTCAAAGTAGAAGTACTCTATTGCCACAGATGTTGTATCAAATTTGGTGCCCCAGCCCAGTCAGTTCACATAATGCCCCTTGGATTAATTCTCAGGCATAAATTAATTGGTGACAAAATGGCCACTTGAAGTCCTTTCCTTTAGATTCAAAGTCTGTACCTTTGCTACAATATTTTGCTTCTTCCACTTCATAGCTTGTATAAAGATAGCTTTAAGCGAACAGTATATACACACTTTGTCTAAGTGACCTCAAAGTTACAACAACTTTGGGTATTAAGTTAATTTTCAGTACTGTGATAGATCACCGCGATCATGACTTACAATTCTGATGTCATAACTGTCTCAATCCCTAAAAGAGCATCCTTGGAGCAAAAATTTAGAAATTATAGGTCTGTCGGATGGTCTGGCCTTCAAGTTGACATGTTGCTCTCCCGATTGTATCGAATTCAAAGCTGTATATGAAAAAGAAGAAACCAGTTTATAACAAAAATCATTCATTTCAAATCTATTAATTCCAAAGATTGTTGTCAGTTTGGTGTAAGTTTTCATTTAGTGATTATTCAATTCTATGTTGAATTATACATCTAGTACATTGTGCAAAATTTATTAAGATAGGCTAAGATAATACATTTAATTTGTAAGATAAAGCTACAATTTACGTTAAGAATGATCAAGGTAGGTCCATCATCAGAGCTTCACTGCAGAGAAAACGATCCTTTTTTATCTGAGGTTTGTTATTTAGTACACCTATTGCAACCAATTTCAATTATACTGAACCATACCAACATTGTATTTAAAATTTGAAGAAAGAATAGAAAGTATGACACCATCATTCCAATTGTGGATTTCCAACTTATTTATCAAACTGCCCTGGAAAAGGATTTTAGTTCAGGAAATGACCTATATATATGTCACGTAGATACTGATTACCAATTCTGTTTCTATATCCTGATTCTTGACTTTATAATTATATATTGTTTTTGTCATTTGCATACTGTCTGATATAAAGAAGATGCTCAATACAATCCAGGGATGTCCACTAGTTTAGGGTCCTCGGTGGCTGGAGTGTTTTCGAGTTTAACCCCTCTGTGGAAGACAGCAGTCACCTGGTGGGTTGAAAGGCTGTTCTCTGGAGAGTTTGGTGCCAGATCTGGGGTACCCAATCTGCTCAAGCTTTTTAATACCATGGTCTCCTCTTTACTTTCCAGATTTTGGTTATTTATCTGTCAAAAGTTACTGTCTGTTTTCCCTACCCTTATTCAATCTTAAAAATATTTTCATAATGATATCGGTTTCCCACAAATGTTTTCCCTACCTTTGTACAGCTCAAACTGAATCACATCACTACACACACGATCCATCAATCTTGACTTTTGACTTGGTATTTCTGACTGACTTGAGACTGACAAAACTATGAATATATAACATGCCATACGATATGCTGATGAACAGGAATACAACTCAAAGTATTACTGACATCTGTTCTCCATCACGGTACCTTTCTATTTTCGATCTCTGATTCGGTCATACTTGCTCGAGAGCTATGAAATGATCAATGATGTAAATGATGTAAACATGAGGACAAGAAAACCGAATGCATATTCATAGCTGTAACTATGATGGTACTGTAGCTCATTACAAATGAAAGTATATCATTGCTATGTTATGAATGTTAATGAGAAAAAATGGCACATTATACACAGATTGTTTAAAAGGGGTTAAGTCAGTAGCTGTAGCAGAAAGTAGGTTTTGTTTTTAATATTCCTTTTAACCAACATTGGCTGATACAGTAATTGCTGGCAATTGCTCTCTATGAATATTCATTGTGCCTGTCAATGAATGTCAGGTAGATTATTACTGATCTCAAGTCACTTCACATCCACTGAGGATATCAGTTATATGGTAGCTAATTTCCTTTGGGGTATTTATATTATTACATTTAATATAAACCTTGCTTAAGCACTTCCTGCTGCAGGTGTCTACAGCCAGCTGCATTTAGAGCCCCTCCTAGTACCCTGTATTCTGATTTACTCCCATGTCCCTGTTTCCTTGTCCGTAGCATCTGATAAACAGTCTCCTTGTATCCCTCAGTGGAATCTCCTTTGATGTTCACAAGATCCACAGTATAGTTTTTTGTCTTATTTTCAATCCAAGGATTCCCAGACACAATCATGCACGCATTTATACTTTTTTTTTAAATGCTGTACATTGAGCAAAGCTTATGTAAATATATTTAAGCACATTCAATGGAACACATTGGTTCAGTAGGTTCATCATATTAGCTTCACTACAGAGTCACAGTCTTCATCCTAGATACTGATTACCAATTCTGTTTCTATATCCTGATTCTTGACTTTATAATTATATATTGATTTTGTCATTTGCATACTGTCTGATATAGAGAAGATGCTCAATACAATCCAGGGAGGTCCACTAGTTAAGGGTCCTCGGTGGCTGGAGTGTTTTCGAGTTTAACCCCTCTGTGGAAGACAGCAGTCACCTGGTGGGTTGAAAGGCTGTTCTCTGGGGAGTTTGGTGCCAGATCTGGGGTACCCAATCTGCTCAAGCTTTTTAATACCATGGTCTCCTCTTTACTTTCCAGATTTTAGTTATTTATCTGTCAAAAGTTACTGTCTGTTTTCCCTACCCTTATTCAATCTTAAAAATATTTTCATAATGATATCGGTTTCCCACAAATGTTTTCCCTACCTTTGTACAGCTCAAACTGAATCACATCACTACACACACGATCAATCAATCTTGACTTTTGACTTGGTATTTCTGACTGACTTGAGACTGACAAAACTATGAATATATAACATGCCATACGATATGCTGATGAACAGGAATACAACTCAAAGTATTACTGACATCTGTTCTCCATCACGGTACCTTTCTATTTTTGATCTCTGATTCGGTCATACTTGCTCGAGAGCTATGCAATGATCAATGATGTAAATGATGTAAACATGAGGACAAGAAAACCGAATGCATATTCATAGCTGTAACTATGATGGTAGCTCATTACAAATGAAAGTATATCATTGCTATGTTATGAATGTTAATGAGAAAAAATGGCACATTATACACAGATTGTTTAAAGGGGTTAAGTCAGTAGCTGTAGCAGAAAGTAGGTTTTGTTTTTAATATTCCTTTTAACCAACATTGGCTGATACAGTAATTGCTGGCAATTGCTCTCTATGAATATTCATTGTGCCTGTCAATGAATGTCAGGTAGATTATTACTGATCTCAAGTCACTTCACATCCACTGAGGATATCAGTTATATGGTAGCTAATTTCCTTTGGGGTATTTATATTATTACATTTAATATAAACCTTGCTTAAGCACTTCCTCCTGCAGGTGTCTACAGCCAGCTGCATTTAGAGCCCCTCCTAGTACCCTGTATTCTGATTTACTCCCATGTCCCTGTTTCCTTGTCCGTAGCATCTGATAAACAGTCTC
>JAIPMN010064369.1:3816-37612 GCA_020650975.1 Apostichopus californicus
CCCCCCCCCCCCCCCCCCCCCCCCATCCCCCCACCCAAAAAATGTTTTTGTTATCTTCTTTGCAGAAATGAAAAATAGGTTAAGGAGAAGACCAAATTCTACTAAAACGACTGACAAACAACTGAACGATTCAGCAGCTGGAAACCTTTTGTTACTAAATACTAAAATAAAATAAAACTGTTAGCAAACTGCTTATCCACTAGAGAGCCTGTGTAATAGAATGTGTAAAATTAAGTTGGCCTGACGTTTCAATCCTAGCAGGATCTTCTTCAGAGGCTAAATGACAAGTAACAGTAACAGAAGGGACAAAAACACGCACAGAATACAGACAGGTTAATGAGCACGGTGAACACAATGAGATACATGTAAGGGGTTTAGTAGACAAGGGATGGAGAGAAGAAAGCAACAGGGGAAGAGGAGAGGTAGGAGATAAACAGTGGAGGGACAAAGGGAGGATTAAAGGAAACGGGGTAGGGAATAAACTGGAGAAGGATAAAGACAGAACGGTGTGGAGAGAAAAAAAAAAAAAGGGGGGGTGGAAGAGAGCTGTGAGAAGCTCTCTTCCACCCCCTTTTTTTTTTCTCTCTTTTTTTTCTCTTATTTTTCTCTCCACACCTTTCAAGAAGATCCTGCTAGGATCGAAACGTCAGGCCAACTTACTTTTACACGTTACTAAATACTAATATGTCACACGCCCTCGTCATTCAAAACAGGTTTTATGGTTTTATACATTGCACTTCTCCAGGTTACTACGGTGATATCAACCGACAAAGGCAACCATTATCCCTCTGACAAAAGCACAACAGATTTATCTTGACGATACATAAACGGCAGACTATCGACAAATCTCAATAACGTAATCTTGATACGGCATGTAAAGGTTCTATGACATACATTTAAAAAGTCTTTTACTGCAGCAAGAATATCTATTAATTTCCATAATTGTAATTAGTATAATAGGAGGACTCATTGAGGGAGTGTTAGATATTACTTACTTGCCATCGTTGGGATCCTCGGGCATGAGAAAGCTAGCCAAGTAGTCCCTTTGAAGTTTGTGTTTCTCGGTGTCGATGTGAAACACTGAAATAGGAACGATAACGAAACCATTGGTCGTAATGAATAGAGATCACCTCTTATGACTTATAGTTGCATTTACAAAGCTAGGTTTACGCTTCTTCTTATTGGAAACCTTGTCTGTTTTCTTCATAACTATACTTAAACAAGTCTAGAATACCATTATGACAGATTAACTATGTTTGTCCTGGAAAAGTTCATTAAAGGTAAGCAATGAATGCCATGAAGCAGTCTCTCTGGTCAAAATTGTGCAACTAGCAGATACTGTAGTAACCAAAAGCCATAAAAAACTTCACCCCACATCTTATATGCAAATTAGCAAACGGGCCTAGAAAACACATTGCTTCAAAGTGGGTGTCAGACTCTGAATATTTTGGTCTCAAGATTAATTGTTTTTTTAATACGCAGTTAACTTATTTCTCTTGGAAACTTTAATTAATCTGTAACGATAGAGATGCAGCAATGTGACAAAAAAATAAAAAAAAATTCTAAAATTCTTTGCATGATGGGTGCTACATGAAAATATTACACGCCCCTCCTTCTGAAATATCCATTTAATTGACCAATTAAACATCTTATAATAAAGACTGATGGCCCACTATATTTTTAATGAAATAACAAACGACTGTATTCAATTGTAAAGTTAACTCTCACCCTTAACCTTTATCCCTCATTTCTATATGCTAAAGAAATGCTAAGACCATATAGGAATGATGCCCTTCATTTTTGTAACAATAGTTAATCTTTATGTTCACTCATACATGTTAGCTGTCGGTGAGCCCTTGCTTGCTGGTGGAGAAGGCTTGGGAGTTGGCCACGAGGTGTTACAAGGAAGAACTTTGATTAAATATATGTTACGCAGGTTCCTAGTGTTGTACATAGTATATTTTTGTATCCTTCCGAACTCTACGTTTACCGTGATCGGCCTCGATTACATGAAGTACGTAACATACCTCTTCTGAAATTAAATGCTATATGGTTATATGGTGCAGGCTTGGGCAAAGAATACGGTGTTTCTGTTTCCTCGGCAGGCACACCGAGGAATCTGTATTCTACGTAGAGTCTTTGGATGGTCTCGTTATCGATGATAGGTCCCGGCTCCAAACTGAGATGATTTAGAGAAATTATGACTGTATCCTCCGTCTGACGGAGAGAAGAGTAGGAAGAAAAAGAAGAAAACAACAACACACATAAGCAACTAGGAAATCTTCATTCCAAATGTTATACGAAAGATAATTAAAACACTCTCCACAAAGTTTAAGAAACAGCTATGGAAAGTTCAGTTATAAAGCTAGAAAGTATCGCTGTCCATATGATCAGAAAACGTCAATCGTTCTTCTAAAAATATCAGGAGCTATAATGAGAAGTTTGAACTAAAAGTCCAAAAACTACAGAAGGTGGAATAAACTCTTTAAATTCAGTGTGACTAAAGACAGCAGTCATGTAACGATATTTCCTTGATTTTTTCTGATTCAATTGAAACATTTGTCATTTTTGGCCAGCATCGATGACATCGTATAAAAGAAGACCATACTGCTATCATGAAGGACACCAACACAACTAAGACTCCTCAAAGTATTATCACTGGAATAACTTACCGCTGCCGTGCTTGAGTGTGGTCGTACAGTTGGAGTCATAACAACTTCGCTATCCGATGATCTCTCCTCAGCTCCCATCTCTGATCCTCCAGCTGCAGAATCAGCATCCTCATCCTCATCCTCCTCATCTCTCTCCTCGGCAACAGGAATATCTACCTCTTCACCGATGGAGGAATCTTGATCTGGATAGAGAAAGACGGCATAAACTAGGACATGTTATTGAAAGGAAAACAATAAATAAAAAATGTTTAAAAAAATTCGGAAAAAATAAATAAAAAATATTTTAAAAAATTGCCGAGAGATCTTTGATCATCAAGTCACCAAACAGGGCAGGAGAGAATATCTATGTATGCAATATGAATTATTCAGAATTCACCTGAGTATTAACACCATGGTTTTTGCTAGCCTCATTTACGAAAAAACAAGATTAGATATGTGAAACCAATGTTACAGGGAGAGGAAGGGGGAGGAAGTGGGGGGGGGGGATGGTCATGCTATTTTCTTTGACATACCTTCATCTTCTTCTGGGATCGGATCTTCTTCAAACATCGTGTCATTGTAAGCGCCCGTTTTTCCTGTCACCGCCGCGGGTCCTACGGTGGTTTCTCCAAACTGGTCTCGGAGTTCTTGGGCCACCAGATCCTCTAGCCTCTCCTCTTCCTCTTCGACAAGTTCATCCTTTCCTTCCTTACTATCATCTACATCCGCTAGCCTCCTCATCTCACTCTCCACCTAATGTAAACATAGATTACATTCTTCATTAATGTATACAGTCTCAGGTAGAGTCAGGAGGTGTCTGACAACGGTGTGAAAATACAAAGCAATACAAAGAATAGATTGTTAGGACTTTTATAAAGAGTAAACCTCATACCTCATCCTCTTGGCCGCTGTCTCCATCTTCAACATCATACGTTCCCTGCGAGTCATCTTCTGGGTTGTCTTCAACTCCATTGGCTGACTTCACCTCTTCCTCAACTTGGCTATTGCTGCCCTCATCGTCGTGACGACCAAATGGTACAGAAGGTTCCTTGTTACGATTCAATCACATCATAAAAAAAAATAATAATATAAAAGTTGCGATATGACTCGGGAATTAATTGTAATTGGCCTTTACTGTATCTTGTTCGAGTGGAAGTGGACGTAGAGACAAGACCAATGGAGGCAAATATCTACAGTGACTGAAGGGAACAAACTACATTGAACATGCTGAGAAACTGAAATAAACCACAAAGCAGAATGTAGTATCAGCAGGATTCTGGATGCTGAAGGCTTGGGGGTGAGGTGGTAGGGGAAGGAAGGAAGGGGTGGTGATAGGAAGAAGAAAAAGAGTTGCAGTTTAAGTTTATGAACAGGACTGTTAATATTAATGTTTTAGAATTTTCTTTGACATATTTACAGTAACATTTTTAAGTTTCCATCCATAGCTCATTCCGAAACCTTCCGTTAGTTATACTTCCTGTCAACATTTTTTTACGTATACTCCACTTTATAAATTCCATATCTATACTGGCTTGAATAAATGAATAAATGAATGAATGAATAAATTTAATGAAAAACTACTTGCTGCCTTATTCAAGAGCTTAATTTGTTTGCGGAGACAACCTACCTCAGGAGGTACAGGAGAGACAGAGACAGGCGGTACCTCATGTCTCAATGATGACTCAGATGTAACTTGAGCAGATGATGTACGGGGCTGACCATGCTGATGGAACGGATAGAAACAGTTTATAAGGAGGAGAAGTAAAGAAAGAGTAATAAAAAGCAAACAAAAATAAGTACATAATTCAGGGATGAGGCTGGGTAAAAAAAATATCACGGAACTTTGCAAAAATTGCGGTATAGGCTCCAGTTTGCGTATGCTACAGTGTGTTAGGATAATAGTTTTTGTCCCCGAGGTAGAAAATAAATCACGGATATTCCGCGAATTCGTGGAGAAAGCTCATGCCTGATAATTAATATCATTGGAGATTCTTGCTTTAGCAAATGATCTTAACTTAAAAGTCATAAACTGTCCAAATGGAACAGTTCGGGTCAAACAGTAGTGTTACTTTCAGTCTACTAATACTCTAAGGGTACCATGTCAGAATCAAAGATGGAGTCCATCTGTTGGCTCGGCTCAATGTTATTCCATAATCTCCATAGTAACCAATAGAACTAAAAACAAAATGGCAATTTGGGTACAGTATGCAGAGTCTGTTACAGAAAGTTTAAAGGATCGACCATTTTGCAGCAGAGTGTGCGTACTTTGTATAAAGCAAAGTTTACGCCACGATGAGAGAGCTAAATTTAATAATGCAGGAGAGGTTTTGATTGGTTGGTCGGTCTAGCTTTGCTACGAGATTTGTACGTTTAATGTAGACAATATATGGAAAACTAAAAACCTCCGTTAGGTTTGTGGATTCTTTCCCTCCACTAGGGGTGACTCTTTGATGCTTGGTATCTTCCTTGGGCGTCGATGTAGAAATGGGTGCAATCGGAGGTTTCTGATTGGTTACAACCTTCCGATGAGGGGTCCTCTCTTGGCCCTTTGAGGACACAATAACAACCTGCTTGGCTCCAGAGGGTGTTGTTTTATGCCGTGAACCTGGTGCAGCCTGCCAACAAGAAAAGTGTCAGGTACAAGCTGAAAATATTTCATTCATTCATTCAATTATTTGTTTCTTCACAATATCAACAACAGGGAAAATTGTGAAAGGAAGCACTGCAAAAAACCCAGAGGGCTTGAAATAATATGCAACAATTCTCTCAGAATATGAGCCATATCTTGATCTTGCTGTGGCTAGACATCACAAAAATTTAAAATTTCGGTCGTGGTGGATGATAATGTTGTTTACTGTTGTTCTTCACATGCAAAGATTTCTGCAATATCTCACTTTTTTAATTACATGATAGTGATATTACCTGCAACTACCTGACATAAAATCGAATTCAAGGCTTACAGACAATACAATAGAATTTATGAGAATGGTTGTTATGGAGATATTCAAGTTGATTTTTTGATTACCTTCTTGGAACCTTCAGAGGTAACTCCTTGGGGAGCTATGTAAGTTCTCTGCCACTTCAGAAACACATCAATATTACCATTGGTCTCTCCGGAGCTCTACAGCGAGAAAAAGCGAACGAAGAAAGAAAAAGAAAATGAAGAAAGAATAATAACATTGTTGAAAGTATCATCCAACAAAATACAAAATAACCAAAAAAGAATTTTTATCCAGATATATGCCACATAATGCAACTTAACAAGAGATACAGTTAACCGGTTTTACCTTCTTTAGTTCAAATGTCCCCCTGATGGGTTTATCGTGGGCTAAACTTATCAGTGGTATTCTGGCAATGCCTAAATATGCAGCCTCTTCTGGGTCATTGTCATCAAAGAGAAACACCTCCAAACTCTGGTAGATAATGCAAAAAAGATGAAAGAGAAAGATATAAGCAAACAATAGTATTCATACTATAAACAAAGTCCATCAACATCTTAGTGAGAGATGGTATAGAAATCTTGAGATGAAAAAAAAATATTACTTCCAGGTAAAATTGTTTTTTTTTTAATTATGAAGCTAACAAAGATTCATAATGCTCCAATCACTAAGGACTATTTAAATCATTAAATGTAAACATAACTAATATACTACCTATATATAGAGACTATAAGTAAGACAGATTTCAAAGTTAGACAGAACTTGCATTTCTTAGGGTATGGGAAAACTTCCCCATGAGAACAAACCTCCTTCCTTAGATATCTGTCGAGGTCTACAGTTACGGGTACAGGGTAGACCTGCATGTCATTGAACTCTGGGGAGTTACTGCTGGTCACTATCGTGGTGTCGTGGTCATTACAATCAAAGAAACGGTAAACAGAATACGGATTGGGTTGTACACCTGCAAGGAGAAGTGTCATCATCAGGAACGATTGCACTACGTATTGATTGCTGGAACTACATATATACTTATACGTACAGTGTGATATGTTCATGCACATACTAATACATACAGTATAGTATGCATATATGTACACATACTAAAACATACAGTATAGTATAGTATGTAGGTACACATACTGATACACCCAGTATAGTATATGTACACATACTAATACATACAGTATAGTATGCATGTATGTACACACACTAAAACATGAGTATAGTATGTATGAACAGATACTAATGCATACAGTATAGTATGCATGTACGTACACATACTAGTACATACACTATAGTGTATATGTATGTACACTTACTAATACATAGGGGCCTACAGTATAGTATGCATGTATGTATACAAACTAATTCATATCATATAGTATGTACACATACTAATATGTACAGTATAGTATGTATGCACACAAACTGATACACACAGTATAGTATGCATGGATGTAAACATACTTATTCATACAGTATAGTATGCACTATGTATGCACACATACTAATACACACAGTATAGTATAGGTACATATACTTATACATACAGTATAGTATGCATGGATGTACACATACTAATTCATACAGTTAAGTATGCACTATGTATGTACACATACTGATACATACAGTATGGTATATGCACACAAACTTATACATACAGTATAGTATGCATGGATGTACACATACTAATTCATACAGTGTAGTATGCATGTATGTACACATACTAATTCACGCAGTCTAGTATGTAGGCCTATGTACACAAACTAATACATACATGACAGTACACATACTTTAAATATAGCATAGTATGTATCAGGTTGGTAATGGAAGTCATGCTTTGACATTAATACTTCTTGAATGTGTCCGTTTGAGATAAATAAGGTTCATATGTTTCACTTTGTCATTAATATATTTAAAGTCCTCATTGAAAAGTTTCTTACCTTCACTTCTGGCCTTCACATTATTACACCTGATGATCTTAATAACCAGTTCATTGACGGCTTCACCTGTGAACCCTGAACCTTCACTCTCTGATTGGTCAAGCGTTGCTAAGGCTTTCTGGGTAGCTCTTTGATTGGAAGACATGTAACCAAGGGCTTTCACCCTTTCCTATCAATGAAAATGAAATTCCAAGAGGTCAATGTAAAGCTTTTATACATCGACTGTTTGAACTTTCAAAATGGCTTTGCTGCATGTTGAGAAGTCTGTTTTAGTTTTTATCCTTCACAGACGTTCAAAGGAACTTCAGACAGGCAAAACTGTCGTCAAATTAAGAAATGATCTTTTATATTTTCCTTTTACGTTTATCTTTCCTCCTTTCTTTGGTGAGAGCAGGGGAGTGAAAACAGAGTAAATAATACACCATATGTGTTAGAGGTAACCAAACATTGAAGGAACATGGGCCACCATCTTCTCCTTCTAACCCTCCACTAGAGTCAAGCTTGTTTGAATTCCATCGAAACAAAGCACACATCCATCTTGAATATTTTCTCGTATTTTCAAGAAACAATTTCTGATGGCACTATAAATTGTTTTACTTACCCTGAATAGTCTCAAGGCTTGTTCCATCGGTACTCGCAGACGGACCCAGAATTCTAGAGTACCAAAGTTGACACCAGTATGACTTGAGGCAACACCTGGCAGATAAGACCAAAAAAAATTGTATGATAAGAAAAATGTCAAGTTGTTTAATTTGGTCTCTCAAAGCCTACCTAAAGAAATCGTAAAGAGAATCACAAAATTCTGATGTGTTTTCAGTCCTACCCTTTCTCATCACAATTGTGTAATAATGTTTCTATAAAGCATCTTACATATTTTAAACATGTTATGGCTTTGACATGGGAACTTTAAACTTATCGATTGGTCACATGATACAACATATGAAAGAATGAAATGCCACAAATTCAAAGAACTGACTTTCCACAGAGTAACACACTAACGTATAGGATTTTTTATTTCAGGCAGTCATAAAATTCAACCATTCAGTCATTCTTCAAGCATTATCACATTTTTTCCACATTTTATTTTAGAATTTTATTTTTCTACGTCCTGTCCAGATACCTAGTAATGTGATGTTGCCTGTCACTCTTCCTTTGGGCTTATCCAAGAGATCTCTGAACTTCAGTTGACATGCTGCAATGGTCTTGAACTCGGTGCCGATGGCTTGGTGAAGTTCAAGGGTCGTGGTACCCTTCATGAGGTAATGGAGGAAGAAATCATCCACTGTGACCTTGTACTGAGAGGTGAAGTTGAATTGCGGCCTGTCAATGAAAAATCAAAAGAAATTCTTACATTATCATAATTCCTTCAAAGACATTACCTTATTTATATCTAAACATTGACTACGATTTAATCTATTTTAGTATTTTCTTACTTCTGAATTTGTTTTGGACTATTGCGTTTTGGGCTTCTTTTTTTTTATTTATTTTTTTTATTTATTTATTTTTTTTTTAGTATCGTTTAATACAGGTGTTTTTTATATTTTACATTTTTTGCCTTGTTGGTTCTATATATTTAATATTTTGGTTTTCGTTACTATTTCTTTTTAGGTATTACATTTGTAAAGTGCTTTGAGCAGCTTTGCTGATTATGCGCTATATAAATATTACTTATTATTATTATTTACAATAGCTATGTAAAATGAATGAATGCATCAATTTTCAGTAAAATAATAAAATTTTAGTACAAAAGAAGAAGACAATGAAAAAAGCTGCAGGAGATGATAATAAAAGAAAGAAAATAAAACAGGTAATAAAAGTTCCGAGCAACTGAGCTGAAAGAGGTAAACAACATCAGTTTAAATGTTGTTGTGTGTGACAAAATGTGTTGTGTGTGAATGTTGCTGGTGTGTGTGTTATGTTATGAATGTTAAATGTTGTTGTGTGTGAAATAATGTGAAAACAACATCAGTTAAAACAACATCAGTGGAGTGTTAGCTCAGTGGTTAACGCCGGTGCCTTCCAATCATAAGGTCCCCGGTTCGAGTCACTCCAAGATTAATGTATGTCGTCCAGTTACAGAGTTGTTGACAATTGACAATTCATAATCATGGACGTTAAATACGAATGTAAGAGACTGACTTCGGTCAGCTTGCGGCTTTGATAAGCCAATGAGGCTTCTTCTCGAGTTCCTGCTTGCAGGAGGATCTAAAATACAAATGTAACTCTAACTCAAGGATACAACATATCCCTGCTTCAAGGCTGCAATGTCTCTCCACCCTCCAAACACTCCCATTAAGTAAAGTGAGAATTGGAACAAAAATTGTCATACATGAATTAAAAAAGGTTTTTTGTTGTAGTTCCTTGAAAATTTCACCCAAGTTTACCCTGTTTATGAACTTACTGTTTGCCTTTCAGAACTGGAGTAGATTGTATCTCATGCTCAAAGAATTCATAGGTCACAAAGGTCGTTGGTTCGTTGTCATTTAAGATTCTCAATGCCTCTGGAGTATATGTGACCTGTCCAAGAAAGAAGTGACGAAAACTGAGAACGAAGGAATCTCTTAGAATACAAGTGGATTGTAAATGCAGAGAACAAAATTCCTTCAAAAATGTCACATCTTCCTATGGTCAATGGGCTGGGGTTGGCTGGAGATGTGGGACAGAACTGGTGTGTTAGAGTCAGAGACAAATGAGATGGGGCTGGGGGTTGGTTGGAGATGTGGGACAGAACTGATGCATGACAGTCAAAGACAAATGAGATGGGGCTGGGGGTTGGTTGGAGATGTGGGACAGAACTGATGCATGACAGTCAAAGACAAATGAGATCGGGCTGGGGGTTGGCTGGAGATGTGGGACAGAACTGATGCATGAGAGTCAGACAAATGAGATGGGGCTGGGGGTTGGCTGGAGATGTGGGGCAGAACTGATGTGTGAGAGTCAGAGACAAATGTGATGAGGCTGGGGTATGCATTGGAGTGAGGAGCAATGGGCCAAATAACCTGCTCGCTCTGTCTATGTGACACAGACTTATAAGAAATGTTTCAGGCAACAACTACACCCCCCACCTCCCCCCCCCCTCTCTCAGCCAACACCTTCATTTGTACAAATTGTACACATTATTGACATTACTGCTAAAAATGATAACAAGATGATATTTCTTTGTGACTCAGCTTCGTAGTGAAGTCTCAGCCGAGATTCCTCCTCCCCATTCCCATCCTCTTACCGTTCCGATGTGGAGCTCGACAAGATTCTGTCCTCTCTCGAGTTTAACAGTTTCATCAATTTCGTCGACCACCTCATCCTGTAGAAACCAAAAATTGTCATCCAATTTTTTTTTTGGCATATTACTTCATTTTATGTGAAGCTAAGGTTCTGATAAAAAAAGCAATTCAAATAAGCTACTAGTAGACATCTCCTGCCCATGACAGTATCATATAAATTTAACTTTGCAGATTAGTGAATCACCAAATTGTAATACTTTGTAAACTTAACTTCCAATATTTGGTAATATTTTAGCACTACCATATAATCATTGTTTTCTTACCTTTTCTTATTACAAAAGACTAAAATAGAACGAAAAACATAAAGTAATGTTACATTTGCTAGTGAATCAGGACATAAAATATACTTATTAAATGCCATGATTAAAAAAAAGAATTGAATGTAAAAGAAATGTAACCTAAGCAGGAGAACCTTTTACTTTATATCAAACTTTACTGAAGATAAATTCAGCTCAGACAGTTCCAACTATTAGCAGGAATGACAAGAGGGGGTTGGTTAGGGTTATACAGCACCACGTCCTGGGGTCAATTAGGGTCCCCGGAAAATATGGTACAAAGTATACTTTGTTATCACTTTCATGATACAGTTACAGAAAAAAATAGGATAGCAAAAAGGCTTGTGACACCTTTGGCTGTTAGTCACATCAATATTAAGGCAAAAATCTCTGTTATCTATTGAAATGGAAGCTCAGTTGATCAGTGAAATCTCCTATTTCAAAATTGACTTTATCTACGACACTGCAGATGACTATGTTACTCTCATCTCTATTAAACTAGACAGCTAGCCTCTTTAAGTTTTAAACTCACCTCGGAAGGTTCAATTAATTTGTACTGCTTGGTACCATAGGCTACATCTCTCAGCTGGTTCTCCAATTTCTAGAAATGATGGAACCAAACACAATTTCTTATTCAGTCAAGAATGGTCAAATTATAGAATACCACAGGAGAGAATACAGTATGTGATGAATATTTTTGATCCTTTATCATCATAGTTATCAGTTTTCATTCCCTCTGGTGAGAAGGGGGGAAGGGGAGGGGGAAGGAGGAGGGTCATGTACAAAGGAATGTTTATGAGTAGCTACCACAAACAGCAGGGGACCGTATCATATTATTACTATTACATATTTACATGTTAAAGGGAATTACATAGTTTAATAGTTCTTCGATAGCAGATACACCCTTATGACCTTTCACCTTGCTTTGACATTTCCAGGTTGGCATTGAATTTATTCTCTCCCAATTCAGGTACTTTCAAAGACTGCATTAGAATTTTCGAGAACATATGTTAGGATGTTTTAAATCTGGAGGGTCTGATTTCCAACAGCTGAGAGTACTTCTGTAGTGTCATGCCAATGGTCAATATCTTAGGAGACATCTGGTTTGAGTATTAGGACCTCAGGTAACACGTGTCAGGAGGTTATTCGGCAAACACCTTAATTCTTGAGGCTCTTTCATATAACATTGTAATTGTGGGTCCTCAGATTACTTAGGTTGTGAGGTCTTTACTATAAATACCTTAACTCTTGCTGCTCTTTTATATAGCAACATGGTTTTAGGACCTCAGATTACTTAGGTCGTGAGGTCTTTACTCTAAGTACCTCAATTCTTGCTGCTCATTCATAAATAGCTACATGGTTTTAGGACCTCAGATTACTTAGGTCGTGAGGTCTTTACTCTAAGTACCTCAATTCTTGCTGCTCTTTTATATATAGCAACATAATTTTAGGACTTCAGAATAGGTAGTGAGGTCTTTACTCTAAATACCTTAATTCTTGCTGCTCTGATATCCAACAGCTGGGCATACTCCTGTAGTTTGGTTTCATACTCTGTTTGGTATTCCTCCATCCTCCTGGACGACTCCTCAACCTCTTGTTGGTAATCTTTGTTGATCTTATATTGCAACAGCAGCATATTCCTCGTCTTCTCCAACTCGTTTGCTGTCTCCGCGTGGTCTGCCTGCAATTGGCCTAATTGTAATTTCAGATCTAAAGAGAAACAAAAAAAATTAAAAAATTAAAAATAAGAAAAATTTAAAAAAACAGAATGGGCAATTTTGCAAAACATACCTTTGAAAATTAGTGTAATTTTCATCATAAAATGTACAACAGCCTTCAGTCACTTAAAGACATGTCAAATCTCTCGCATGGCTACAAAGTTCTCTCTTTACTGTATAATCATAAATCACCATTATTATGATTAATCATTGTAAATATAACATATGCACATATTAACGATGACTTCACATCACATCACTTCATCTTTTTAGCCAAATATTGCAAAATTGGAATTTATACAAATGTACAGATATTTTATAACATTCAATAAATGAACTGGGTAGCAGAATATTTATGCCACCTTTCCACAACCACTGAAATTTTGTGCCATAGAATAAACAAGAAAAAAGAAGAAAAAAGCTGACATTCTGTGCATGAAATATAGACCCAAACAGGAAGAAATTAATGTCATATTGATGCAAAAGATTAATAATGATTGTAAAGAATAAATTTTTAAAATAATTTTCACAACATATCTCAGTGATTAGGTAACAATGAGAGTACCATTCTGCAAATTCAATAAACTAGATTGATAACATGTAAGTGGAAAAACCATGTCATATCCACTGCCACAGTTTCACAATACAGTAAGACTCTCTGTGCAAGCTTGAATTCATAAATAAGGCTTTTAACATTATTAGTTTATTACCTTTATTGACCTCCTCCTCCACTCGCTCCAGAAAGTCCAAATTTTCAACTCCTTTATCTCTTCTTTTCTATAAAGAGAACAACAAACAACCACAAAACATCTTAAAATAATTTTGCAAATTTCGTGTGTTTTTTTTATTTGCAGCTCTCTTTGATTAGTAAAAGACACGGAAAGCATAAAGATGTAACTATCCACAATGAATCTTGATTCTTCTACATATCTCACAAATCCACATCTGTCATTAATCCTTTTAAACATTTTAGTAAGGTATTGGTCACCTTGCCTACAAAGTTAAGATCTCTTTTTCTTCACCTCTATAAATTAGAATAGACATTGCATATTTAATAAGCTCATCGCTAGCATACAAGTAGCAAATATCTTGTAATTATTTTGTAATAATGACTGATTTTGAAGGATTTGTTACCTAAGCACACCTATACATGAAATAAATTTAACAGGTAACTGCTGTGCTTACCCTTACCAGTTAAGTGCCTCCTCTACTGTGTATTTATAAAATAGGTAACTGTTTGCTTACCTTTACCAGTTAAGTGCCTCCTCTACTGTGTATTTATAATATAGGTAACTGTTTGCTTACCTTTACAAGTTAAGTGCTTCCTCTACTGTGTATTTATAAAATAGGTAACTGTTTGCTTACCTTTACCAGTTAAGTGCCTTCTCTAATGTGTATTTATAATATAGGTAACTGTTTGCTTACCTTTACAAGTTAAGTGCTTCCTCTACTGTGTATTTATAAACTAGGTAACTGTTTGCTTACCTTTACCAGTTAAGTGCCTCCTCTACTGTGTATTTATAATATAGGTAACTGTTTGCTTACCTTTACCAGTTATGTGCCTCCTCTACTCTGTATTTATAAAATAGGTAACTGTTTGCTTACCTTTACCAGTTAAGTGCCTCCTCTACTGTGTATTTATAAACTAGGTAACTGTTTGCTTACCTTTACCAGTAAAGTGCCTCCTCTACTGTGTATTTATAAAATACTGTAGGTAACAGTTTGCTTACCTTTACCAGTTAAGTGCCTCCTCTACTGTGTATTTATAAAATAGGTAACTGTTTGCTTACCTTTACAAGTATGAGTGCCTCCTCTAATTCTTGCCAGTCTAGAGCTGATTCTTTTGTGAAGAATTTCATCTTTTCCTGGAGTTCCTCTAACTGTTGGCGGACCTGATAATATTTGACCTGAAGTTCTCGATTCTCTTTCTGCATCTTCTCATATTCATCTGATTAGAGAGAGAGAGAGAGTTGGAGAGAGAATTAATGACATGATGAAACCAGTTGGTAACATATCATTTTCTAAAGCTAAGAGAGAAAAGAACCTTTTAGCAAACAGCTTATCTACTGTGTCCGTAGTCTGTTTCCATCTCAATTAGCCTCTAAAGAAGATCCAGCTAGGATGTCAGGCCCTCTAACTTTTCCTTATTTTTAAATTTATTAATAACATTTCACTTCACTTCCCTCTAGAGATGCGGGCGTCAACAGTTTTTTTCAACTCCAAAGGCTGCCATAAGCAAGTAATTACCCGTGACCCTGAACTTAAAAAGCAAACAACTTGAGAGAATTCTTTTCATACACAAGTGCCCAGACTATAACAGCTGACATGTATATCCCTATGGGAGGTCTTAACCACCCTTGACCACTTCTTAGCTTTCTCAATCATAAATTTTACCATGGACAGGTTTATGGTCTGTTGGTTTGCTCAGACAAATATAACTTCCTTTAAATCCTCCTTTTAGGTAGGAATCTGACTAGGTATACCTCAAATGTCAAAGATATTACACATGTTTGATAAGATGGCTGTACAAAAGGAGAACAATAGTAGTCTCCACAGGAAAAGTACAGCCTAGCTTAATATCACCATGGCAACCAATATTTACCTCGTTCTTCATTCAGTTTATCGAGAAGTGAATTTTTATCGTTAAGATCTCCTTTCAGAGTGGCTTCTAGTTGAGCTATCTGTAATTTGAGCTGCTTCTCATTGGCTCTGTACTGTCTCTCCCTCTCAGCATCAAACGCACTGAAAAATGAAAGACAACAAAAAAGATAAAAACATCTCTCGAAACATTTCACAACGTTGTCACAAGCTTAAGTGGTGGAACTGTTGTCAGTAATGGATATTCAAGAAATCTGTATGCTTGTTGATGCATAACCAACTTTTTCTTCAGTTCGACTTAATTTATAAAAGGTTAGCATTTCACATGGCTTAAGAGCTGTCCATATCGACATTTAAAGGTACAACATTTCACTTCCCACAATGTGCTCAGAGCATTTACAATTTGCATATATACCTGGCTAATTACTGACTATTAGACAATGTATTCCAACCTATTTATTAGTCAGATTAAACTCTTTAAGTGTATTTGAACAACTGCAGCCTACCAATTACTGTCCCCATCCCATTATTGAGGCTTTAGCAGTAATGTGTATAAAGTTGGATTATTGCAGACATCCAATTACGATGGTTCCACATCCCGTTTCTCAGGTTGTAACTTTCATATCCATTTGACTAACTGCAGCATATCAATTAAGTTCCCATCCCATTAGCAAGGCTGTGATTCTAGGATTTATTCTTTCATCACCTATTGAGGTTACGGCAACCAGCATGTTGATAGCAACAAAACAGTGTAGTATCTTCCCACCCCCACCCCCCCCAAAAAAAAGAGGGGGAAGGTTGCAAAACCTTTCAAGACACAAAACATGCTGTATTTTACACTCACAAATTTGATACAAACTATAACATTTTGCAATGATAGAGGTAGAATTTTACAAGCCTGCATAGACCTTACTGATTCTGACCAAATTTTGAACCTGTGCCTAACTTACCTATCTTATCTCATTGGCAAACCTAAACACGCAAATCGATCTACAAAGAATCAACTGAATAATTCTCAAAATACAATATTGCATTGATGAATTTCAACAATGTTCAACAAAGTTTCCCTCAGGTACTCTTAGTCTTACCTATTAAGAAGTTTTTCATTTGCCTCTCGAAGTATTTCTTTCTCCTTTTCCAAATCCTGTATCCTGTCATTAAGCTGAAACAATAGAAAGTTTATACTTGAATGATGAATTTTCTACATGCCCTTCTTCTTCTTTCCCCTCCCCCCTCCTGCCCTCCCACTACTGGAGACTATGGATCACATGACAGTAAGACATCTGCAATCATGGTATTTGTGTCCAGCTGTAAAATATTCAATGGAGTCTCTCTAGTCTGACTGGTTAATGTTGGACAATCAAAGACACTACAACTACACCCTGCTTGAAGGACGCTATGACAACTTGAAACAACACTAGAGCAAATCGAGGGCCCCCGCACAAATTAATGGCCAATATGGCAACTTTATTTCTGTCTGGGTATCACACTCACAACAAAAGCAGATTGAAGTCCCGAATATAAGAAAACTTGATAAATCTGTGAATCAACTGAACGAACACAACTTCAACTTTCAGCAAGGTCATTTTTTATTTCAAACAGCTGAATGAATTTGGAATAAATAACGAAGCTCTGACAAATAGACATACCTCTTGGACGGTTCTATGCAGGGTGGTTGATTGCTTCAGCTCGCCCGTCAGAGAGAACACCTTACCCTGTTCCTCGTGAAGTTGTTTGTTTAACTCTTCCATTTCAGCTAACACTGCGTCATGGCTTGTTTTCACCGTATTCAGATTCTGATGAAAGTAATTACTTGGAAAATTAGCTTGGAAAATTAACTTAAGAAAATTAATGAAGAAAATTAATTAATTAAGATTCAAAAATTAAGATTCAAATTAATTAAGAAAATTAAATTAAGAAAATTAACTTGGAAAATTAGGTCACCACAAATATGTAGGATGAAGTAAATGACAAAATCAAGGACAGAATTTCTCTTCATTCAAGGTTCTGCTCAAAATAATGATATGTAAGTTAATACATGGTGCAGTACTCCAAAAAGTACCTGGTACTCGCATAGTACTCAAGCACTCTAATGCAAGTGCTCTAATCATGTGTTAAATTGGTATAAGTACTCAAAAACAATTATCATCATTCACTGCTGATACAAACAAGCTAACCTAATGGATGCTGCAATACTCAGAGTGAAAACCTTCCACTTGTTCTCAAGTGTGCTTGTCCGCTACAAGCAACTTATTCATTTTGTTTAAAGGGCGCAAAAAGAAACGTCTAAAGCCGGTAATTTGATCTAGTTTCGAATGAGGTGTAACAGAAGTGTTAAAAACCACAATCGATCCCAGAAAATACACACAGCTTGCAACCGTCGGTAATTAGACACTAGTGTACAGTCAGTACATACAGCTGCGGTCAATACTCACAGCACGGTATACAAACGATACAGCGATGGACATCTCAGGTCCAGCTAAAGATAACAATTAAGGTATCACGTTTCATTACTGTCTGCATTTTGTAGCGACAGAAACAAACGTCACTTGCAAGCAACAGAAAATTAACTTTTTCAGATGGCCGCATGCGGTTTGGGGCGAGTCTTCAATGCCTTTAAGCCGTCATTATGAGCTAGCTGGATGTACTTTCCCTGTGGGTTACTCGTCGGTAGAAATCCCTGTCATAGTGACACCCCACAGAGATAAATCTTCACTGATATATTAACTGACCTCTTCCAACGCTGCGCACCGAGCCTCGAGTGCGGTCATCTTTGCGGTCTTCTCCTGCAACTCTCTCTGTAACCGAATCATGTCTACATTTTCTTGTATGTTGCTCCTGAAAAGTTACAATACATTCCAATTACGAAGATGAATCAAATAAAATGGACGCAACTCGGATAAAGTCTTTCTTTGACAATGAGATTTAAGAGACACCGACCGAGAAAACGAACATTTCCAAATTTGTCATCACTTAAATATGTCAGGTTTAATAGCGATCATAAACGAGGATGCTTGTCCTTAAAACACCTACAGACCGACCCATAAGACATGTATTTTTCTTGACTGTGATAATTCATGGGAACAAACAAAATTAGCCACATACTGTACAACCACATCTTTCAAGGTACTGTTCTAATGTCACATGGATTATTTCAAATAAATTTCATGTGATACGGTTTGTCACTACAACAGGGAAATAATTATTTTAAGGAGTTAAATGATCGTTACAAAGGGTGGTGTTTTGTATGACAAGTTTCCTCATATCAGAAATGGAACAGTTTGTAAGAGGATATATGACAAATGTACAAGAATAAGAAAATTTACAATAACAATAATATGACAATGTTAATCCAAAAATGTCAGTTGTCGATACATATATCTTAGTACTCCATGTAATTACTAATTACTGTATTTATGAATAAGTTAATTTATGAAATTCTTCAAAAATGAGAGGTAATGAAACACACAAAGGTCAAATAATCAGGAAAAAAAAAAATTCAAAACATGCTTTGAAAACAATGCAAACCAGTAGTAGAGGCCAAACTAGTTCTAAACTTTATCTTGATACTTGATTTCAAATTAATTAATATCACAGAGGATTAAAATGTAAGAAATTGTTCTCTGTGGTGAATATAATTATGTAGCTTGTTCTGATGTTTGTACCTGGAGGAAAAGTCTTAAGATAGCCGATTTAAAATGCCCTTTTGGAACAATCTTTGAAAATAATCCAAAATAGGCAGCAGATGTTCAGGATGTTGATAAATCCCACAGACTAGAGCAAAAAGCAAGGAAATATGGCTTCCTTTTCTCTCTATTTTCATCTTTAAAGTTCTTTCCAAAATGAGTCTTAAATAGTAGGAGACAATTTGTAAACTTTCAATTGCCTTGACAATGAACATTTTAAACCAGAGTTCTGTAGCAGTTAGGTAGGGTTGCTATGACAATTCAGATAATGTTTGTGTCCGTTTCGTATGGTTGAACTTGGCTTTGTCGTTTGGACATATATGGAATATTTTAGCACTAACCTTACCCTGTGAGAGATGAATGTTTGGACATTAAGGGGTACCCCCCTGCATTTTGAAAGAAACAGATTTCTCCCCTAGTGCATCTCAAAAAGAGAAATATTGTCAAAACAGTTTAAAAAGACTTGTAATAGCTCTAAAAATGGCCTGATTTCTTGAGAGTAGAACTTCACTTTTTTTCTAACATTTAATAATTTCAAACAATGACATAATAATTTCTGGATTGAATTAATAACATCCTTTTCTCATCTTATGTACAGCTTAGGCAAAGCTGAAAAGTTTAATACATATCAGGAATGTGCTCAGAATTATTGAGTGCCGGGCGGGTTTGTGTGGTAGTGTGATCCAAATCCTAGGGGAGGGGTCTCAGTGAAGAGGGGTTCCCCCTTCCCCTTTGGAAAATGTTTGGAAATGAAGTATGCCTAGATGGCAAATGGCAACCTTTTTCCTATTCTGGTGCTAACTTCTGTGACGAGTATTCACCCATATTTAGGTAATGGTAAAATTTGTTAAATTAAATATCAGAAAAGTGCTGGGGGAAAGGTTTAAAGTACTGATTGTGCTGGGCAGCATTCAGAACTGCCGGGCACGGCTGCTAGCTGCCGCCCTGCGTGAGCGAATTAAGGCACTTCATTCAAACGACTTACCTTTGATTAATATGCACCTTTTAGACACAAAAGACAAAACAGCTGGCATACATCACTTCATCAATAATCAAACAACAAAACAAAGAAGGGGAGGGTTCAGTTTCAAATGCAATCAGTCAACTGTGATAACCAGTAAATTAAATTTCATAAAGCAAGACTTGTCTTATATCCCAGTTCAATGAATGAAATTGGAGAAATTCAAAATCGTTGATGATTAAAACAAAATTTATGATAAATACCAAAACGTGAATATAGATTCTTCTCCCTAACCAGGACGAGAAGTTGAATAGTTTGAGCTAGCAACTATTAGCACAAATTATATCCATAAACTTTACAGTGGTAAAGTATGTGCTCCATCTAATTTTCAGCCAATTGTATTTTGCTCCATCGGAAATGTGTGATATATACTTCCCATGGAATCTTTTTACTTATGGTGAATTTTCAACGGGATTAAAAATGAAAAGAATATTGTTAAAATGACAGCTTTGGAATTTCTGTTTTCTCAGTAGGAAACAGATTAATTTTTGCTGTAAAGATGTTAGTACCCAGATCTAGAGTGTATCTGGAAGAACAGCAGGTAAAACAAAAAGGAAAACATTTTTCAATATGTGCAAGCAGAGAGGATAGGAGAGGTGCAGAAATAAGAAGCAGTTTACTTACTTTGCACTATACCTGCAACAACATCCATCAGAAAGAAGCGAAGTACAAGAAGGTGAAAAGTAGAGAAATATAAAAGAAAAACATGAACAGCCATAGAATGAGAGACGTTGTGTATGCATATACATAGAGAATTATTTGACTATGCGATTGCATGATAGGCTGCATGGATAGGCTCCAACACATAAAAAGAGCAATAGCAATGATGGATTGAAAAATGTATAAGATACTATAATAGTATAATACTATGCACTAGATTATTAGGAGAATCTATAAACTACACATGATTACATGCATAACACCATCCCCCACCCCAACCCAACCCACTTGAGTTTTCAGTAATGTCAATTGATTCCTTTTTGCTTTTAACATTTGAAATTTGTGGAGACATGTAGGTATGAAAGAAAGAAGCCTCAGACTATTATATGGAAGACCTATATGAGTACAGTATTTGAGAGAGCTTTGGTAACGAATGGTCAAGTATTTTAAAATAATTAATTAATTATCACAGGAAGCTCTACTACACTATTCTACTATCCTTTAGGGATAATTCCTTGAGCCATTCTTCACTAACTGAAATTTTATTCTGTTCGACGATGAAGATATTTGTTTTTGTGTTCGGAATTCTGTGCGCACGTCGACAAACCATCTTGCAAATAAACATGGAACAATGGCAAGTTATATTTCATCAAGTCACAAGGAAAAGTCAAATCGTGATCAAAGGGAAAAAACAGTCTTTGCTTTTGCATCATAGAATGTGAAACTTAGCAGAAACATTTAGCAGAGAGTAAAACACTGGTATTGACTGTAAAGGCATCAGGTAATGGTATAACAAAATGAAACATTGTTGTTAATAATGCTAGCTCAAAGTCCTGAAACATCACTTAGTAACAATAGTTACGATGAAAGAAATGATATTAACAAATCAAAATATAACTTATAAAATTAAAAAGCATGATGGTTTGATATAAACAGCATTGTCTCCAAAAGCAGTCATGAAGCTAATTTAAAACTACTAAGATGTTGATGAGACTTACAAGAGATAGGGAAGGATACCTCAATTCTTTACCAACTATATGGCAATGAGTAAGTACAGTACATGAATCAAGTTACAATGTTCTTGACTAGCACTACCTGGAAATAAAAAAACCTATGCAAGTATACAAAGCCATCGTGAGCAATACTGACAAAAAAGTTGGTTTGGATAATTGGATGGATGGGCTAAAATGCAAGTTGCTTAAGGTTGATAATAATGGGTAGGGAGTCAGTCACAACACCCATTGCAATCCACCCATCCCCCTCCACCCTCCCCCCTCCCACCTCCATACCTAAGTGATGTGCATGTGGTATTGACATTATGTCATATATGTATCACTAGTACAAAGGCTTTGTCCCTCTTATGATTCCATACCTGTGTGTATCACAGAGTCTTACAAAAATAAATAAACTAATGTAACCCATGGAATCTCTGGATTCCTTCAAAAGAAACATATAGATAAATAAAGTAACTTTAAGGTGCCAGAAATTGGCAAGATAAGATGAGCAATGCCAGCTAATAATAGCAGCAAATGATACTAATGCAAGATGAATCTAACATACAGCACTTGGGATGCATCTAGTATGCCACTGACCTTTGACCTGCTGTCATTTGTTCCTTCAACTTGATCAAAGTCTCCTCATGTTCTAATTGTTTGACATGAATCTACCGATAAAAGATAAATTTAAAAGTGAGAAATAACGATACAAACAGTTTAATATTTAATCAATGTTGCTAAATAAGAGGTCTTAACTCTTTCATATTCGTGTATGCCCTTGAATTTAAGCCAAGAAGATGGTAGCTGCAACCAGCAACTGTGTCCTTTCTTACGCATTCTGTACTCTCAAATATTCCACCTGGCAATTACTTACACTAGCCACAAAGAATACTATGTACCTACGAGTATATTAATGGATACAATCATAACATCTAGCGTACTTGATGCCTACCATACATACCAATGTTCTTTAGAACACCTGTAATAAATGCCAATAGTGATCAGTAAAAACATTGGAGTCTATGAATAGTAAATGTACAGTAGGCATTTATATAACACCAGTCTATGACTATGTCACTAATAGACCATTGCCAATCCTGAACATGCTTTTAACATGGCAAGTTTGCTAGCCCAGACTACTGTTCACATACTACGAAAAGTTCACATTTGAATGACTGATCAGTGATTTCCTGGAACTCTTATAAAGTCAAGTCAGAGGAGGATGAGGCCCTCCTTTATTAACAACAGATTGAGCTTGAAATAAACCAGAAGTAGAGCACAGACATAGCTAGGCCTATAAATGTAGAGAGAGTGCCTGTCTGTTCATCAACAGATGCCATTCCTTACATATGAAACATACAACACTTGAATGCTTTTCACTGAATAAAATCAATTGTACATAGCGAGCTACCATCCCACATTTGTCCCATAGTAGTACCCACCTGGGGGGGGGGGAGCACATGCCAATCTGCACACTATGAGTTTCATGAATATGAGAAAGATTGGTGTATCCAGTTTCAAATTAATTAATCATGCTTGTGAGCATCCCAGAACATACACACAAACCAAGATCATATAGATATTTACAGTACAATTATTTAGATCCTTCACGATGGTTAATCTTACCTCTCCTTGCAAATGTTCTTTGTCTTGTTCTAGAATCATGATCTGATCCTGCAGATCAACGATATCATCCTCCCTGTGGAAACGGAGAGTTAAACCTTTCTCAATATTGCCAAAGAAATACGTAAACGGTCACATCATTGATAGCATAGTGTTTCCATTAATCAGCTCTAAATTGGAATGATTCTTATGGCCTCCTGTTATGTTCATTGTTTATTTTTTTTATTTTTTTTTATTACAACATAAAAGGTGGTGGGTGGAGGGATGTGTTAAATGTAAAAGAATATAGAGAAAAAAAAATATCCATCTCTATTTTCTACAATGTCCTTCTTTATTTTCTACTGAAATTAAGTTGTAAGTGAATCCTGTGGTCGTACGTTCCTTAAGAATAACAACCCAATCCTTCTCTCTCCCTCATCCCAAAACAAGCTCAGTTATGGAGCAATGTAAACTGTAATTTAATCAATTTAAGAAACTAACTATGACACGCTTCATGTAAGGCACACAATATGTCTGCCATAAGACCCTTTGTCAATATCATATTTAGCCAGTTTAATTTGTCAGTTAATTCGTCAGTTTAGTTTAATTAGCCAGCTTAATAATTTCATTTTAGCCAGTTACTCTGACCACGGAGATGTTATGCAACCCCCTGCTCTGACACCAACAAAGAACTAGTAATTCATCATGTAAAATTGTTCAATGATGTGAACTTCCATCGCATCAGCATAAACCCAGAAATGTTATTCTGGTAGAAGAATGACTTCCACTCTCTGATTGGTACTCACAGTCTTTGGTTTTCTGCTCTGGCTTCCTCCAACAAGCTATGACCGTACCTCGGCAGGACATCGTTACGAAAGACTCTCGGAGTGGATGACCTAAAAGTGACATGTTTAGACGGAGAACACTAACACTCAACATTTTTAAGGAAATGCTACACAATCACTCTATTCTCCTCAGTCTAAACTCTTTCACTCTACTAAGCTGTACTGAAGCTGGTTTACGTGTTTAACTGTATCACATCTCGTCACAGTAACACAAATGATCGTTAACTATTCTGTCATAGTTTGGTGCAGGTGTACATATGCAAGAGATGAAGCTAACAAAACTAAACTTTGAAAATGTCACAAACCTGGATCTTTCTCCTTGAACTCGAAGACCTTTCTTGAAGTTCTCTGGTGGAGCTGGCTTCATTATGCCCTGCAGGATTATAAACAGAAAAAGGTTTGCATTTGAAAGCCTACTTTTTACGACAAATTTTAACTAAAAAAGAGACGAAAAAGAAAGAAAACTATAACATCCAAATTCAATTCACATGAACATTAATCTAGAGATACACTGTAAAAAAAAAAGTTGACAAACATCCCATTGTAGATTTGGAATATTCTACCTACAAATTCCTACAATTACTATAGCAGCTATCAATAATGCATGTCACATCTTTACAATTCATGGCAGGCCTTAACTTTCATAGCAATAAGTGGTGCCATATTTCTAACTACAATTTTGGGTGTTGTAGCTCTGGGTCGAGCTAAAGAGGAGCAAATACGTTAAGTACGTTTCCAAACTTACATACTGTGGGATACACATAGGAGAGAAAACTACAAAGATCTGTTCAAGGTCATAACTTTCGATGAGTGATTGCTTGACCATTATCTAACTTCATACTGCCGAGGATATCAGCCATTTTCTAATTGTTCACTCTTAACTTCAAGAATTAGAAATAATTTTTCTTTTAGGTTCAGAAAGGAGGTACAGTTTCAACAAGTTTCTTGCATTAATCAAAACTTCCACTTTCTTCACGCAAAGTATTTCTCACCGTATCGACTCTGGACGGAACATGGTTGTAAGGTGTATTTCTCTTGCCTGACATACTCAGTTGCTGCTTAGCAACACTTAACTGAAAAATACAAGCCATCAGACAATGTCAGGATAACATTATACATGTACAGAATCTATGAAACAATGTAACCATAGTGTCCACATACACCGAATGAATCTATAAACAATGTAACCATAGTGTTCACATACACCAAATGCATCTATGATACAATGTAACCATAGTGTCCACATACACCGAATGAATCTATCAAACAATGCTACCGTGGTGTCAGCATTAACCAAATGACTCTGAAACCAAACTTATTTGGTGTAAGTATATAAACCAACAGATTATGAAACAATGTCAGTAAGGTGTGGGCATACACCAGAAGGCCCATGAAATGCCTATATGGTTCTGGGTAAACCGACAAACTCTGTTAGCGATGCTACAATCGTGTGACCAGAAACCAGACATTGTACCAAGAAAATGAATGTATAGTGTCAGCTTCAACGAGGGGGCTATTAACCAATGCTGAGATGGTAGGGTCAACATTTGCTATGAAAATAAACCTCTGGTAGACTAATTGCCTCTAAAACATTGTGAGAAAAAAAAAAAAAAATTGGCACAGTGCATCTAAAATATAGGTTCTTAAGCTATGCATAATTCCCACCAAACTACCTGATAATGGTAGCAAAGCAAAAACAGTTCTGGTGGTGAAGAAGATGCTTGACACAATACAGTAGGCCCTGGTCTATCTTTTGGCAGAATTTAAGACCAAACACTTCACCAGGTAAGACACATGTATTCATTTTCATTTCCATTATAATGTAAATCAGGAATCAAGTCACTCTCAACAGTCCTCCTTCTTAATTTATTAACCTTAAAGTCTAAAAGGTTTACTTAAAAAAATCACACAATTTTTACACAGTCTAGTATTTGTAAAAACCCATTAATATTCCAAGCTTAGCTATATCCCTTGTATCTCGAATCAAATATAAAATGAAACAGACCTTTACTAATGAAATCTTGATGGCATACTTTCCCTTCTTACCCTTGCAATCCCTTTAAAAATAGATTTCCTCAAACTTAGAGTATAGATTTTCATTTCGAAAGGACCCAAGACAACTAAACAGTAGATTACATTCCAAGCCCACTGCTCTCCACCCTTGTCCCCCCCCACGACCCCCTCCCCACCTTTTACTTCTCCCTCTCTCTATCTGGTACTGTCTTGGACACATCTTACCTTATTTTTTAACATGTCATTGTGTCTCTCCAATTCCCTGACTTTATCCTGAAGTTCCTCTAATGTTTCTTCCATCTCAAGGTCCCTGCCTCTTCCCTTTCCAGGACTTGAATTTTCCTCTTTGACTTGTTTCTTCCGATCACTTACCAAGCGGAGCAACTTAGTGGCCATCCTGTAAGTAGAAGCAATACTCAGTAATCCAAACTCTGATATCACCTTCCATTATAACTACTTTATGATATGCGATACAACGGCATCAAAATGCCACCAAACTAACAACTGTTCATATTTATATTCGGTCTGTTAGTATATCTTGATTATGCCTGGCAAAAGCAAACTAAATTTAAAAAATTTGGTCCCCTTCTGAGTCTGGTCGACTGTAGATTTGCTGACATTTAAAAACAAAACTACTCACATCATTTGTTGTAAGAGAGTAAAAAGAAGCTACTTGAGTTATTATAAACATGTAAAGAGAGAAACATAGTATTAAGGTCTACAGATATTCCTTAATGGGCCAGACATGATTAAATTACCCAGCTGTATCATATCATTTCATCTTTTAGTGCAGACATAACTGGTGTAAGTTTCTCAACCACTTCTACGTTTTCATAGAAGATCGCCAAAGACGATTTGTTTCAATTTACTCAATCTAGGATAAAAGTCTACTTTCAAGTTAACCTCTAGTTTAGGCACTGGTTTGAACTGAGATTGACTCATGTTAACAAAACTTGAAGCACAGGTCTACCTTCCTTGAGTAAGCCAAAAAAAAAAAATGTAAAATAATTTTAAATCTCTGCTCACTTCTAATATCTTCCTGCCTTTAAACAATATCTTTATATATTGTTTGCATAGTTTCCTTCAATTTAATATTTAAGTCATTTCATATCATTTCTCTAGTTTTTTCTCTTTCCTACTTTTTAATCTTTTCCTCCTGTTTCCTGGCATGCTTCTTCAGTATCAGATTCTCTTCTTGTTGTCGTAGAAACCTATCTTCGAGCTCTTCTCTGCTAAGGTTTGAGACGGCTCTTCTCTCTTGCGCCCTCTTTAATTCACTCTCTAGAGAGTAAGACAAAATGCAGTTCATGTTAAATTGGGCATGCAAAAGCATTTCTTAATTCTGTAAAATATTTCTGCTATTTAATTCTGCTAAAAAAATATATATAATTCTGCTAATAATAAAAATAAAAATAAATAATTAATAATAATAAAAAATATAAAAAACTAATAATTCTGCTAAATATTTCTAAATTCTGCTATTAAACAAAATTTAATGTAATAAAAAAATAGTTTGGTGTCAACTTCGACCGAAAGTGTCTGGTTTCGACTGAAAGGATGGAAAGTAAAGAAGAGCTACCATCAAATTTTCACTTGGCCTCTATGCTTGTCTAAATGGCCTAGGTGCCATTATGCAAATTATGCATCATCCAAGTAGCTTCGGACGCCCTCTATGATGAACGAGATAAATCTGAGAGAGTTGAGATAGTTACAAACGAGTGTGACATGGTTCTTGTTGATATAGTACTGGTGGATTTAAACACAGGCAGATCTCAGATATTATCATATTATACTTCAAAGGGTGACATGAGGCATAATTTTAGTCTCGATACATCATACTGCTTCAACAACAACAACAACAACAACAAAACATTAGGTAATGTTTGCTAAAGCTACAGTATTCCAGTTTTCAAGATATTCAGCTCATTAAAATATAATAAATATGTGGAATACTCCTTTAAGGCAAACTCAGTGCAGGCCTACTGTAACTATTTATGTTGATCCCGTTGCTTTATTCATACTAATAACTCAACCAAAACATGCTCTTGTAAGTTCATGCATAGCAGAGTATCCTCAGATGACATTCATCAATATTTGTCCTTTTTACCAATTTTTACTAAACTGTCAACATGTTATCCGTAGCCATAAAAGTTTTATGATGTTTCCCTACTGAGTTTTGGCATTGCACCTACAGAACTTACCTAATGGTCTAAGTGCTAGATTAAGTAGTCCAGCCAATTTGACTCATGTGCCTCAGATGTTTGAAGGGTCAAGGCCCAAGTTATATAAGTGGCAGGGGAAACAGACTGGATTGATAGCACTAAGCCCTGGTCAGCATTGAAATTAGCATATAATATACATGTAACATTTGTACCTTTAGTATTGGGAATCTCATTTCTATTTCTACCCGAGCTAGGACGTCCTCTCTGTGACCCTGTATCCCTTACAGGAATGTCATCACCATCACTGTCCATCTTATAATTTGCTGTAAAAATATGAAAACAAAAAACATAACAAAAACAAATGTGTTTCAACTAGACAAGCATATCAGTATCACCATATATAAGCTTTGTGGTTATCCACAATGTTTTTGGTTTCCAGCCGAATCTGCCGAAACATTTTAAATTTTGGATAGAAAATGGTGAAACCTTATTGGCTTCTCAGTATAAAGCAGGGGCTGATAGCCTGATGCTATCATCACCAGGCTAGTTGTCCGAAAGGTTAAACCATTATTGCAATCAGAAGAAATACAATATGTATCACTAAAGGTAATGCACTACTCTCTTGAATGAACAATGTTGACAAGATCATCAAGCAGGGTGGGAATTTCCTCAAAACGGTCAACATGTCAACCATATTTCAACAGATGGTAAAAAGAGTGTAAAAACAATGAAATAAGTCAAAATCAAGTAGAAGAGTCCATTTATAGGCTGACTACTGCTTAGTTTGATAAATGAATCATCACAAATAAACTAGAAGATACCACAGATTATCATTCATAATGGTGAAATTTGTAACTTTAGGTGACTTTGCTATTGAGTGAGAATTACCTGATTTTTCAGATCGTTGGTAGCACCAACGAAACAGCAGTTAACAATGAGAAATATTGCAGCTTCTGTAGGAGTGGTTGACCCCTTTTACTTGCTACATGCATCCCGCTCACATTGTGGAGGTTTGTGGTAGCAGTATCATCAGCTGTGAATTTGAAATGACAATCTGAGGAACTGATAGTTTAAGATACATTATAAAGCAAGTCATCAGATTGTATTCAAAATTCATGTATATTAATACAGGCTAGATCTGGAGTGTTAGCTCAGTGGTTAACGCCGGTGCCTTTCAATCATAAGGTCTCGAGTTCGAGTCACTCCAACATTAATGTATGTTTTCCAGTTACAGAGTTGTTGACAATTGACAGTTCATAATCATGGACGTTAAATATGAATCTAAGAGACTGACTTTGGTCAGCTTCCGGCTTTGATAGGCCAATGATGGGTTCTTCACAAGTTCCTGCTTGCAGGAGGATTAAAAATACATACATACATCTGCAATTAGAATTTTTAAGAGTTAGCAATATTAAGTTTAATACTAATATTAGTAAATTGCTAATAGCTTCCAAGAGCACTCATTAAACAGTCAGTATTCCTACAGTATGTACTAGCTGGTTTCCACAGAGCTGTGTTTAATCAATTTTGCCATCAGAATCTCAGGGAATTTTGAGGAAAATAGATATCCATGAGGTGAAATGAGAAACATAATTTTCTGAATTCTTGAAATTTTGATCAAAATGTGGTGAAACCATACACACAACATAAACAAATAGCCAAGATGGGGAAAACAAAGAAGTTCTCAGCAACTCAGGCAGAAACATAAATTTCATTCAAAACAAAAAACAACAAGATGATATTGATAACATTTTTTAAAGTTTAAAATATAACAATACAGCTCGATTAGTGTACCTAAGATTTTAGACAATGCAAACTGTAAAACAACAAGCTTCTAGCTGGTGATCAAATGCCGAAAGCAATTCACAAAACTTACACAATTTTCAATGCCACATGGCAACTGTGAAACTCTCTTTTGTGATTGAAATGATGTACTATGATTCCAAGTTAAACCTAAGATCAATTTCTCATAATAAAAAAAAAATTAAATACCTTTGAGCCATTCAATAGCCAAGAATTCTAACTCGGATGAAAAGATTTGTGACTTAATGCGACAATTTCTCTATCTGAGTTTCTTGTCAAATGCACTGGGTACACAATTCTGAGAAATTGCACACACTGTGACCTCTGCTATACCCCTTTCATTTATTACACTCTATAGATAACATCTTCAGTTCCAGGGAATGCAATATATATTTTTGGCAATAAGTAAGCCTAGATTGTTACTTCCAGACAATTTAAGTTCTCAAGAATTAAATTTTTCATGTCAATTGTGAAATCAATTCACCATTAAATGTTTTGCTTTATTTGGGGCATTTAGTTGTACTGCTTCTCTACTGATCAGAAGTTCACATTAGGATAAATATAATTTGCTTTCTCTTATGGCAAGATATTAATTAAAGAAAAGTTTCAGCCGAACACAGAAAACTTCTGATTTGCATTGATTTATGACAATATTTGTACTCGTTTCGCTACAGTATATCCATTCCCATAGAATTAATACAAACATACAGTGTATTTGAAGGACAATGTATGATGCCTGGCCAATGGTTGTAACTAATAGTACTAATAATATTATAGTATAGTCAGTATTGCGAAGTTCGGAATACTGCGAAGTTCGGACACCCCTAAGAAATACACGATTTCACCATGACAACCTACAGGAAGAGCCAAATTTCACCAAAAAGTACAAAGCTAGTTATTTTCTCTCCAAAATGACCCGTGTGCAAGTAAGTACTTACATATTTGTCAATAAAATGACGGAGATATATGAAGTCTGTTATAATTACTGAAAGAGCAACTGCGCCACCAATTTTATCACCAACGCCACACTGTGGGACCGAGTGTCGCAATACTCTAGCAAAGAAATACCAGTTCCACAATCACGAAGAATCTTCTTGGAATACAACGTGAAAACAGTTTGCAGGAAAGAAAGTTTGGCCGTGTATCGTAATATAACACACTTCTCCCACCATATGAAGTATATTTTCAGGTGATTTATACCAGAAGATATAGTTTTGGGGTGTTTTTTATGTAATTATAACAGACTTCATAGATCTCCGTCATTTTATTGACAAATATGTAAGTATTTACTTGCACTCGGGTCATTTCGTACTTTTTGGTGAAATTTGGCTCTTCCTGTAGGTTGTCATGGTGAAATCGTGCATTTCTTAGGGGTGTCCGAAATTGGCAGTGTTCCGAAATTAGCAATACTGACTATACTACTAGGACTATAGCCTAGCTAGTCCACTCAAGTCTAGCCCCAAGCAAAGAGAAGATGATTCTGGAAAAGCCTTCACAAACAAATAACTGCAATTTTTATTTCCTCAAACTCTGCTTGAAATTATCAAGTACCAAGTTGGTCTTGCCTACTAGTATAAACGAAAACTGATCCTGAATAAGCTATATCGCGAAACTGCTAACATATATGAAGGCTACGTGTGATCGATAACTAAGACATGACAGCATATGAAATTTTCAAACTAGGCAAGCTGTATCGTCAGTGTATCACATGGCTGGCCACAAAAAAATACTTAAATTCATGACAAATGTAATGATGTTAGTACAATTATCCTATTCGCTTAACTTAAGAAACTTTTTACCTCAATAAATACGTGAATACTCAAGTTAGATTTCGAAGATTACAGTACATCGGGTTCTCCGTAGAAACAAAATATGAAGAATCTTGGAAATGATGTTACGAGGTGGCATTAGCCTGTGCATTTGAAATAATATTATAAATTTGATTGTATCATTTAAAATGCTATTATTCATTTTAATATTTTAAAAATTTAATTAAAACTTATTGTCACTCTATTAAATATTTTATTTATTTATTTTAATTACAAATACTGTTGTACAATGATAGGGATTAAGAATCTTTTCGTTCATCAGTAGCGTTTTGAATTCACCAACCTGAAGCTATCCCAGGATTCATCACAGGATTCATCCCAGGATTTATCACAGGATTCATCCCAGGATTCATCCCAGGATTCAGATTTATCACAGGATTCATCCCAGGATTCATCCCAGGATTCATCACAGGATTCATCACAGGATTCAGATTCATCACAGGATTCAGATTCATCACAGGATTCAGATTCATCACAGGATTCAGATTCATCACAGGATTCAGATTCATCACAGGATTCAGATTCATCACAGGATTCATCCCAGGATTCAGATTCATCCCAGGATTCATCCCAGGATTCATCCCAGGATTCATCCCAGGATTCAGATTTATCCCAGGATTCATCCCAGGATTCAGATTGATCACCAGATTCATTCACCGGACTTATTGAGGCAGCGGGATGTACGTCGAAAAGTTCTTTCATTTTCATATTTCGTGACGCACATCGGGGGGAGGGGGGGGGGGGGTGGAAATTAAGTCACCGAAGCTCCAGGAGGAATTGTCAGGAGCAACTCATTAGTTTATCACAACAGAATGACTTGGCCTTTGAAGAGAAATTTGGCTAAAATTCGCCACTTGTTTTCGTGTATCGGATAATACATGGACTGGTTCCACGAAATCCCATTCTGTACAGTGCTGTACTGCAGCTATAACAATGTAGCGTTTAGTTCCATTTCGTGTTAAATCTAAAGACTTTTTCTTGGTGACTTATCTTAAAACTTATGGCACCACATGGCGATTTATGGAGTATTTGGAATCATCAAACTTTGTATTGCATAATGCTGGTATAGGCTATCTTGATACTGTACTTCCAGAGGTTCAACTTTCCCAGCAGTTGCTGTGGTAAGAATTATTAAGATGAATGACTATGTTTATTTATTTCCAGTGGCGTCGCTACGGGGGGGGGGGGCCTGGGGGCCGNNATGAAATCGGCTGGCCCCCCACTGGCCCCCCACTGGGAATGGGGTAAAAAAAAATGTAAAAAAAAAAACACTCATCAGTGCGATTCACTAATATTTTTTGTTCAATAATTTGGGAAATAGAGTTACACAATTTTCTCGTCTACATCTGGCAGAATAAGAATAATACAATATCTGTAGTAATCATGAGAATGGTCACACAGCATGGCATGGCAATGGTCGATGCGACGATTGCGACTATACACCACGAACCTTGTTGTGCTGCGCGATATCGATATCTGCTGAAATATCACTCTGCTGAAATATCACTCTTATACCATTCCGGTATAAGAGTGAATTTCCACTCCATTGGAGTAAATCTTAACTCCTAATAGAGTTATATTCACTCATATTAGGAGTGAGGGTTAACTCCAATAGAGTTAAATTTCACTCTTAATTTGAAGTGCGCCGAGTGATCACTCCAATGGGATGAAATCCACTCATTTGTTTTTAGAGTGTTGCTAGATATATGAAGAAGAAATTTACATACCAATACATGTTATCGGTCATCGATTGGCACAAAAACCCAGATTCTGAT